>MCJB01050134.1:376-71266 GCA_002018475.1 Nicotiana obtusifolia
CGAAACCTATCAAATCGAGTCCGATTGACCTCAAATTTTGCACACAAGTCATAAATGACATGACGGACCTATGAAGATTTTCATAACTGGATTCCGACCCCGATATCAAAAAGTCAACTCCTCGGTCAAACTTTTTAAAAAATCTTCTATTTTCCAACATTCGCCAAAATGCGCTGAATTGTCCTACGGACTTCCAATTTCAAATCCAGACATACGCCTAAGTCCGAAATCACCATACGAAGCTATAGAAACTCTCGGAATTCCATTCCGACCCTCGGATCAAAATCTCGCCTAACAACCGGAAATCGCCAAAATACTAACTCCACCAATTCAAGCCTAATTCTACAGCGGACCTCCCAAACCAATTCCGATCACACTCCTAAGTCATAAATCATCTTCTGAAACTAATCGAATCGTCGGAATTCACATCCGAGCCCTCTAACTCATAAGTCAACATCCGGTTGACTTTTACAACTTAAACCTTCTTGAAAGAGATTAAGTGTCTCATTTCTTACCAAATCTACTCCGAACGCAAACTACTCAACTCGATCACATAAAATACGGATAACGAAGCATAATGAAGTAGAAATGGAAGAAACGGAGCAGTAAATCACGAGACGCCTAGCCGGGTCGTCACAGATTTATCTGATGATAATGCTTGTGATAATTGTGATACTGGTAATGGTGCTTGTTCTTGTGAAAATTTGGATTTTTATAAAATACAATCCTAATTTCAAAATGATTTTCAAATAAAACCAATTACTTCTGATAATATTTTAGAATTATTAAAAGAAGTCTCGGATCCTACTTTACGAGAAAAAATTATTAATATGGCTTCTACTTCTACTTCTACTTCACAACCGGCTGATATGCCTATTCGAAAAAGAGATATACTAGACAAAGTTCCATATTCTATGGCGGAAGTTCAAAAAAGACTTTTAGAAAAAAACTCGCCGCAAACTATGAATCTTCCTAGTTATACCTCTTCATTGGATGATTTAAAAATTGAAGTTGAAAGGTTAAAAAATGAGATTAAATCTCTTAAACAAAATCAAATGATTTTGGACCATAGGATAGGACAAGTTGAGAAAAATGCTATTTCAACTGGCCAGATTGATACCAAGAAAAAAGGGATTACATTACCTGAAAGTAATGATTTAGAGGAAATATCTGAATTTTTCAAAAAAGCTATTTCTGATCCTAATCACGATTTGTTTTTAGGAATGATGCAAATAGTTACTTCGCATAAATGGTATGTTAAATGTACTATTTTAATTGATGATAATTTTTCAATTACCGAAACTGCGCTTATTGATAGTGGTGCTGATATAAGCTGTATTCAGGAGGGAATAATTCCAATAAGATATTTTAAAAAAACTTCTCATAAAGTAGTTCTGCTTCGGGTGATAGGATGAAAATAGAATATAAACTGCCTAATGCTTATGTTTGCAAACACAAAGTTTGTATTCCTCATTTCTTTATTCTTGTTAAAGATAAAATGTTTCCTCCTATTATATTAGGAACTCCTTTTATCCAGACCATTTATCCTTTTACTCATGTTGATAGCAATGGGTTCGACGCTACATATATGGGTAAAAAGATTTCATTTCAGTTTATAACTGAACCTCTTGCAAGAAATATAAATGCTTTGATTAACAAAAAAATATTTCATATGAATTCTTTACAGCATGAAATCTACAGCATGTCAATAGATGATATCCTAAAATCTACTAAAGTTCAGGAAAAGGTTAAACTAATTTCTGAACAATTTGCTATATCTATTTGTGCTGATCATCCTAGTGCTTTTTGGGATAGGAAAAAGCATGTTGTTTCTCTTCCATATGAAGAAACTTTTTCAGAGGAAAATATTCCTACTAAATCTCGTCCTTGTCAAATGAATTCTGAATTAGTTGAATTTTGTAAAAATGAAATTGATACTCTTTTGCAAAAGAATTCAATTAAACCTTCCAAGTCTCCATGGTCTTGCACTGCTTTTTATGTCAACAATGCTGCAGAAAAAGAACATGGAATTCCAAGATTAATAATTAATTATAAACCTTTAAACAATCTTTTAAAATGGGTTCGATATCCGATCCCAAACAAAAAGGATTTGCTTTCAAGATTATATGACGCAAATATATTTTCAAAATTCGATTTAAAATCTGGATATTGGCAGATTCAATTGTTTAAAGAGCATACATATCGAACTGCTTTTAATGTTCCTTTTGGACAATATGAATGGAATGTTATGCCTTTTGGATTAAAAAATGCTCTTTCTGAATTTCAAAAGATTATGAATGATATATTTAATCCTTATTTGGATTTTATCATTGTCTATATTGATGACATTCTTGTTTATTCTAAAACTTTAGAATTGCATTTCAAACATCTTGATATTCTTAAAAGAATTGTTATACAAAATGGTTCCGTTATATCTAAACCAAAGATGAGTTTATTTCAGACCAATATTAGATTTCTTGGACAGTATATTTGCCAAGGAAAGATAACTCCTATTCAACGTGCTATGGAATTTGCTTCTAAATTTCCCGATATTATTACTGGTAGAACTCAACTACAAAGATTTTTGGGAAGTTTCAATTATATTTCTCCTTTTATAAAGGATTTGTCTAAAGATTTGGCACCTCTTTATGAAAGACTAAAAAAGGGTTATAAATTACCGTGGACTGATTTGCATACCAATATTGTTTGACTTGTTAAAAAGAAAGTTAGTTCTTTACCTTGTTTAACTCTTGCCAATCCTTTATGGCAAGAAATTATTGAAACAGATGCTTCTGATATTGGATTCGGAAAAATTCTTAAGAAGGTAAACCCGAATGATAAGAAAGAATATCTTATCAGATATTATTCAGGAAAGTGGACTGCGGCCCAAAGAAAATATGCAACCGTAGCCCATGAAATGCATGCTATTGTTAAATGTGTTATTAAATTTTAGGATGATTTATGTAATCAGAAGTTCTTAATAAAAATAGTGTCACGACCCAAATCCCAAATCCCAAACCCGGTCGTGATGGCGCCTCTCGTGAAGACAAGACCAGCCAATTCGAACCATAACTCATTTTAAGAAGTTAATTTAACAAGAGAACAACACAACACAGTTTAATAGCAGTCATTTGTGTAAAAACATAGTGAACCATCCCAACAACAGCCCAAACTGGGGTGTCACAACGTCATGAGCAACTAATGAAATCCTAATAACAAGATTACTATTACAATATCTCTGGCACAATAGTTTGAAGAAAGTGGAAATAAAAAAATAAAGAGATACGGGGTTGCGAATGCCAACTGCTACCTCGTAGTCTCTGAGTCACCGCTCTGACAATCGTAGTCAATGCCTCGGAGCGGAATCAATAACGCCTGAATCTGCACACATGGTGCAGGGAGTAATGTGTGTACTTCCAACTCAGTGAGTAATGCATATAAATAATAACTGAAAGTAAGGAAACACGTAAGGCACAAGGCAATGCACAATGAAGCAGCAAACCATTATTTGAAAGCAGTAAATCATTAAGAAATCATTTAAAAATCTTCCCAGCTCTGGTTACCAGTTGCCATTGTTACCAACTGTAACATCCTTGGGCTCAGTATCATTTAAAACAATAAAATCTTCCTAGCTCTGGTTACTAGTTGTCATTGTTACCAACTGTAACCTACAGTTGTCATTGTTACCAACTGTAATATCCCTGGGCTCAGTATCAATCTCACAGCTCTGGTTACCAGTTGTCATTGTTACCAACTGTAACCTACAGTTGTCATTATTACCAACTGTAATATCCCTTCGGCTCTGGTTATCAGTTGTCATTATTACCAACTGTAACCTACAGTTGTAATTGTTACCAACTGTAATTATCACAATGGGTACCCGCGCTCACTGGGGGTGTACAGACTCCGGGAGGGGCCCCTTACGTCCCAAGCGCAATATCAAGCCACCTCGTGGCATATATCTAGGCCCCCAGCCTCATATCAATCAAGCCACCTCGTGGCGTACATCAAGTAGCTCAGGCCCTCGGCCTCATATCACTCATTAAAATCTCACATTTGGCCCTCGGCCGCACTCAGTTAGAAAATCATCACATGCCCCTCGGGCATAGTAAAACAGTAGTTCTCAGTCCAAAAACATCATTTAAATATCATTTAATTCTCAAAACTGAGTAAAAGTGGCTGAGTTGTAAAACAATGGAAGAACAACATGACTGAGTTCAAGTATGAATTAAAACAGTGAGTAAATAGTGATAAATACCCCTGAAGGGTTCAAATAATAGGCACGAAGCCCAAATATGGCAATCAGCCCCAATCATGATGATACAAATAAGTTTCAATCAATTAAGTAGTAAAAAATCATCAATCGGGACGGATCAAGTCACAATCCCCGATAGTAAACGACCTCATGCTCATCATCGAGCAAGTGCCTCACCTTAATATAGTACTACGATGTGCAAATCCGAGGTTTCAAACCCTCAGAACATCATTTACAATCACTACTCACCTCGAACTGGCTAAATTTCTAGCCCGCGACACCTTTGCCCTTCGAATTGGCCTCCACGTGGGTCGAATCTATCCAAATTCAGAACAATTACGTCACAATATGTTGAGGGAACAAAGCCCATGCGAAAATAATCAATAAATACTAAGAAATCCCAAAATTAGTAAAACCTCGAGCCCCGGGCCCACTTCTCGAAGTTCAAAAATTTTCACATCAACGGGTTCCTTATCTCCCAACGAGTTCACCCATACAAAAATTATCAAATTCCGACATCGGATTGGCTTTCAAATCTTAAATTTTCGTTCTTGGAAGATTTGGTTAAAAAATCTGATTTTTCTTCCATAGATTCATGGATTCATGATGTAAATGAGTATGGAATCATGATCTATGAAGGATTTATGATAAAGAACACTTACCTCCTTCAAATTTGTGGAAAGCCCTCTAAAAATCGTCCAAAGCAAGCTCCCCCAACTCTATTTTTGTCAAAATGGCCAAAACCCTCGTTTTTATAGTGTTTTCTGCCTCGGGCGCCGGGCGCTGCCTGTGGCGCTGGTTCCAGTAGCTACTCTGGGCTCTGACGATTTTTCTCTGACACAAAAATAGGCATAACTTTCTCATACGATGTCCGAATTGGACGATTCTTTTTGCTATGACTCCAAAATTTCGATACGGATCTAATGCTACAAATAAAACTGAATTTGGAGCCCATTTGCATAATATGATACCACTTATTCTTGAATAGACGACATCGACACATTCTTGAAATGCCCAAGTTATACTCCATCAACCATCCAAAATCCATTTGAGGCCCTCGGGACTTCAACAAAATATATCAACAAATATTAAAACATCATATGGACTTAGTCGAGGCCTCAAATCACATCAAGCAATGCTAAATACATGAATCATACCCCAATTCAAGCCTAATGAAACTAACAAATTCCAACTTCTACATTCGATGCCGAAACCTATCAAATCGAGCCTGATTGACCTCAAATTTTGCACACAAGTCATAAATAACATAACGGACCTATGAAGATTTTCAGAACTGGATTCCGACCCCGATATCAAAAAGTCAACTCCTCGGTCAAACTTTCCAAAAATCTTCTATTTTCCAATATTCGCCAAAAATGCGTTGCATTTTCCTACGGACTTCCAATTTGAAATCCGGACATATGCCTAAGTCCGAAATCACCATACGAAGCTATAGCAACTTTCGGAATTCCATTCCGACCCTCGGATCAAAATCTCGCCTAACAACCGAAAATCGCCAAAATACGAACTCCACCAATTCAAGCCTAATTCTACACCGGACCTCCAAAACCAATTTCGATCACACGTCTAAGTTGTAAATCACCTCCCGAATCTAACCAAATCGTCGGAATTCACATCCGAGCCCTCTAACTCATAAGTCAACATCCGGTTGACTTTTACAACTAAAACCTTCTTGAAAGAGACTAAGTGTCTCATTTCTTACCAAATTCACTCCGCACTCAAACTACTCGACATGGTTATATAAAACACGGCTAACGAAGCATGATAAGGTAGAAACGAGGAAAACAGAGTGGTAACTCATGAGACGACTGGCCGTGTCGTCACATTCTCCCCCTCTTAAACAAACGTTCGTCCTCGAACGAGTCAAGAAACGTAATTGATGTCTCAAATAGGTGAGGATATCTGCTCCGCATCTCTTGCTCGGTTTCCCAGGTAGCCTCCTCCACGGACCGACCTCTCCACTGAACTTTCACTGAAGCTATCTCCTTGGACCTCAACTTCCGAACCTGACGATCCAAAACTGCCACTGGCTCCACCTCATAGGTCAAATCATCATCCAACTGAATCGTGTTGAAGTCCAAAATATGAGACGGGTCCCCAAAAAACTTCCGGAGCATAGAAACATGAAATACTGGGTGTACACTTAACAGACTGGGTGGCAAAGCAAGCTCATAAGCCACCTCCCCAACTCTCCGAAGCACCTTAAACGGCCTAATGAACCGAGGACTCAAATTCCCTTTCTTCTCGAATCTCATAACACCTTTCATGGGCGAAACTTTCAGCAAGACCTTCTCGCCAACCATGTAAGACACATCTCGAACCTTCCTATCGGCATAACTCTTTTGCCTCGACTGCGCTGTACGAAGCCTCTCCTGGATTACTTTTACCTTCTCTAGAGCATCCTGAACCAAATCCGTTCCCAATAGCCTAGCCTCGCCGGGCTCGAACCAACCAACTGGAGATCTACACCGTCTCCCATACAGAGCCTCATACGGAGCCATCTGAATGCTTGACTGGTAACCATTGTTATAAGCGAATTCCGCAAGCGGTAGAAATTCATCCCATGAACCTCCGAAATCAATAACACATGCCCGTAACATGTCCTCCAATATTTGAATGGTACGTTCGGACTGCCCATCCGTCTGAGGATGAAATGCTATGCTTAATTCCACCTGAGTACCTAACTCCCCCTGCACGGCTTTCCAAAACTGCAAAGTGAACTGAGTACCTCTATCTGAAATGATAGAAACTGGAACACCATGCAGCAGGATAATCTCTCGGATATAAACTCTTGCCAATCGTTCTGAAAAATAGGTAGTACGCATAGGAATGAAGTGCGCGGACTTGGTCAGCTAATCCACAATTACCCAAATAGCATCGAACTTCTTCAAAGTCTGTGGGAGTCCAACAACGAAGTCCAGAGTGATCCGCTCCCACTTCCACTCGGGAATAGCTATCTGCTGAAGTAAACCACCCGGTCTCTGATGTTCATATTTTACTTGCTGACAGTTGAGACACCGAGCTACAAATCCCACAATATCTTTCTTCATCCTTCTCCACCAATAATGTTGTTTCAAGTCTTGATACATCTTTGCGCCACCCGGATGAATGGAATACCGCGAGCCATGGGCTTCCTCCAAAATCAACTCTCGAAGCCCATCCACATTGGGCACACAAATCCGGCCCTGCATCCTCAACACTCCATCGTCGCCGATGGTCACATCTTTAGCATCATTATGATGGACTCTGTCCTTGACAAGCAGATGTGGATCGTCATACTGACGCTCCCTTATGCGATCATATAACGAAGACCGAGAAACCACGCAAGCCAACACTCGATTGGATTCTGAGATGTCTAATCTCAGAAACCTATTGGCCAAGGTCTGGACATCGTCTGCGAGAGGTCTCTCCCCAATGGGAATGTATGCCAAACTCCCCAAACTCACTGCCTTTCGGCTCAAGGCATCGGCCACCACATTGGCCTTTCCCCGATGGTACAATATGGTGATATCATAATCCTTTAGCAATTCCAGCCATCGCCGTTGACTCAAATTTAGATCCTTTTGCTTGAACAGATGTTGAAGGATACGATGATCAGTAAACACTTCACAAGATACACCATACAAGTAATGCCTCCAAATCTCCAATGCATGGACTATGGCAGCAAGCTCCAAATCATGCATGGGGTAGTTCTTCTCATGAGGCTTCAACTGACGAGAAGCATAAGAAATAACTCTACCCTCCTGCATTAGTACACAACCGATCCCAACTCTTGAGGCATCACAATATACGGTATACGAACCTGAGGCTGAGGGTAGAACCAATACTGGAGCTGTGGTCAAGGCTGTCTTGAGCTTCTGAAAGCTCTCCTCACACTTGTCCGACTACACAAATGGAACACCCTTTTGAGTCAATTTGGTCAAGGGCGAGGAGATGGATGAGAATCCCTGAACAAACCGACGATAATAGCTTGCAAACCCAAGAAAGCTATGAATCTCTGTGACTGAGGACGGTCTACGCCAACTCTGGACCGCCTCTATCTTCTTTGGATCAACCTGTATACCCTCGCTAGACACCACGTGCCCCAAGAAAGCCACTGAATTTAGCCAAAAATCGCACTTAGAGAATTTTGCATAAAGTTTATCCTCCCTCAATCTCTGTAATACAACTCGCAAATGTTCTGCGTGCTCATCCTGATTACGCGAGTACACCAGAATATCATCAATGAATACCACAGTGAACGAATCTAGATAAGGCCGAAATACATTGTTCATTAACTGCATGAACGCTGCTGGGGCATTGGTTATCCCGAAAGACATAACAAGAAACTCATAGTGACCATATCTAGTTCGAAAGTTAGTCTTGAGAATATCTGCATCCCTGATCTTTAACTGGTGATATCCTGAACGGAGATCAATCTTGGAGAACACTTGCGCTCCCTGAAGCTGGTCAAACAAATCATTAATGCGAGGCAAAGGATACTTGTTCTTGATTGTTACCTTGTTCAGTTGCCTGTAATCGATGCACATTCTCATTGTGCCATCCTTCTTCTTAACAAACAGAACCGGCGCACCCCAAGGTGACACACTAGGCCGAATGAACCCCTTATCTAGGAGTTCCTAAAGTTGCTCTTTCTATTATTTCAACTCTGCTGGTGCCATACGATACGATGGAATGGAGATGGGCTGAGTGCCCGGCACCAGGTCAATACCAAAATCGATATCCCTGTTCGGTGGCATGCCCGGCAGGTCTGCAAGAAATACATCGGGAAAATCCCGCACAATTGGAACAGAATCGATGCTTGGAGTCTCAGCTCCAACATCCCTCACGAACGCCAGGTATGCGAGGCAACCCTTCCCAACCATACTCTGGGCTTTCAAGTATGATATCACCCTATTAGGAATATAATCAGTCACGCCACACCACTCGATCCGCAGCAGACCCGGCATAGCCAAAGTAACTGTCTTAGCATGACAGTCTAAAATAGTACGACATGGAGATAGCCAATCCATGCCCAAAATGACATCAAAATCTACCATGCTTAGTAGCAATAGGTCCACTCGGGTCTCTAGACCCCCAATAGTTACTACACACGATCGGTACACACGGTCTACAACAACAGTATCGCCTATCGGGGTAGACACATGAACAGGTAAGGCAAGAAACTCCCGGGGCATACCCAAATAATGAGCAAAATATGAGGATACATATGAATAGGTGGAAGCGGGATCAAATAATACAGAGGCATCTTTGTGTCAGACTAAAATAATACCTATAATAACGGCATCTGAAGCACCGGCATCTGTCCTGCCTGGAATAGCATAGAATCGAGCCTGGCCACCGCCTGGTCGACCTCCCCCTCTGGGGCTACCTCTGGCTGCCTGACCACCACCCCTAGCTGGCTGGGAGGGTGGTAAAGTAACTGGAGCAGAAGTCGAGGGCTGACCCCTCTGCTGGGACGATCAGGCACCACGATGAGGACCCTGGGCCGACGGAGCATGAGCTAGAAGGGCGCTAAGTGTTGACTGGCCCTACTGCAACCCATGATAGCCACGACCTGCAGACACCCCACGGTACTCTGGACAAGCTAACTGAGCAAGCCTGAAGTAACGACCTCTACTCAACTGAAACTGGCCCCTCGAAGGAGCACCACTGTAACTGCCTGATCGTCGAGGCCTCTTAGCCTCCCTTTCCTCTCGCTCCTGACGGCGAACCGTCTCAATCTCGTGAGCTATATACACCACCTCCTCGAAGGTAGCACCCAATACTCTCTCCCTGGTCATGAGGATACGGAGATTATAGTTAAGGCCATCCACAAACCTCCTGATCCTTTCACGATCAGTCGGAACCATCCAAACAGCATGACGAGCCAATTCAGAAAATCTTGACTCGTACTGCGACACAGTCATATCCCCCTGTCGCAGCCGTCAAACTCTCTGCGAAGTTCCTCTCTGCGGGACTGCGGCACCTACTTCGCCAAGAAAAGAGCGGAGAACTGTTGCCAAGTAAGGGGCGCTGCATCAACTGGCCTACGCCTCTTGTACGCCTCCCATCAATTAAAAGCAGCTCCCATAAACTGAAATGTGGTGAATGCCACACCACTAGACTCAAGAATCCCGGCTGTCCGGAGCATATGCTGACACTTGTCAAGAAAACCCTGGGCATCCTCGCCCTCAGCACTACTAAATGACAGAGGCTGGAGTTTGCCAAACCTATCAAGACGACGCTGCTCATCATCTGGCATAACTGGTACTATGAATTTCTGAGCTGGTGCAACTGGATGGGCTGGAGGTGCCCCCGGCATCTGTCAGGCGTACACGCAACTGGAGTCTGATTGCCTCCCCCGGCCTGTGAAGTAGTTGCGGCTGTGATGGCTAAAACCGCCTGAGCCAGGCCAGTGTAACAGATAATATCTGAGCCAAGGTCTCCTGAAGACCTGGAATAGCGATAGGCACAGCTGCTTCCTGAACTAGTGCTGCTGGAGCCCGTTCCTGAGCTGGGGCAGCTGGTGGATCAACAGATGCTGCCCTCGCCGCTCTGCCTCTACCACGACCACGACCGTGTCCACGACCTATGGTGGCCTCAGTGGGTGGTACTGGTGGCCGTCCACCTCGTCCAGTAGTTCGCGGCCTCACCATCTATGAGAGAACAGGATAGTAGAAGTTTTAGTACTCAGATCAACAAGTTCGCATGACAAGAATTTCAAGAATATGGAATTTTCCTAAAAAGGTTCTGCAGCCTCTCGAAGATAAGTACAGACGTCTCCGTACCGATCCGCAAGACTCTACTAAACCCGCTCATGACTCGTGAGACTTATGTAACCTAGGCTCTAATACCAAGCTGTCACGACCCAAATCCCAAACCCGGTCGTGATGGCGCCTCTCATGAAGACAAGGCCAGCCAATTCGAACCATAACTCATTTTAAGCAGTTAATTTAACAAGACAACAACACAACACAGTTTAATAGCAGTCATTTGCGGAAAAACACAGTGAACCATCCTAACAACAGCCCAAACCGAGGTGTCACAACGTCATGAGCAACTAATAAAATCCTAATAACAAGATTACTATTACAATATCTCTGGTACAATTGTTTGAAGAAAGTGGAAACAACAAATAAAAGAGATACGGGCTGCGGACGCCAACAGCTACCTCGTAGTCTCTGAATCACCGCTCTGACAGTGGTAGTCAATGCCTCGGAGCGAAATCAATAACGCCTGAATCTGCACACATGGTGCAGGGAGTAAAGTGAGTACTTCCAACTCAGTGAGTAATGCATATAAATAATGACTGAAAGTAAGGAAACACATAAAGACAAGGCAATGCATAATGAAGCAGTAAACCATCATTTGAAAACAGTAAATCAGTAACAAATCATTTAAAAATCTTCCCAGCTTTGGTTACCAGTTGCCATTGTTACCAACTGTAACATCCCTGGGCTCAGTATCATTTAAAATAGTAAAATCTTCCCCGCTCTAGTTACCGGTTGTCATTGTTACCAACTGTAATATCCCTGGGCTCAGTATCAATCTCACAGCTCTGGTTACCAGTTGTCATTGTTACCAACTGTAATATCCCTGGGCTCAGTATCAATCTCACAGCTCTGGTTACCAGTTGTCATTGTTACCAACTGTAACCTACAGTTGTCATTGGTACCAACTGTAATTATCACAATGGGTACCCACGCTCACTGGGGGTGTACAGACTTCGGGAGGGGGCCCCTTACGGCCCAAGCTCAATATCAAGCCACCTCGTGGCATATATCTAGGCCCTCGGCCTCATATCAATCAAGCCACCTTTATAGTGGGGACTTTCCACTATGAGGGAAAGACAAATTACTCTTGATAATGGAGTAAAAGTTAATTGTACCTACTGGGAGTATATCCAGGCTTTTACTTATACCCTTTATTACAATAATGAGAAGCATAAACACACTTGGTTTATAAAGGTGTGTCAGAATAACTTTGCCAAATTTATTCCAAATTGGTTTTTAAATTGGTGGACCTATCATGGACCGACAATTACAATCCTGCCCAACCAGCTCAAGGAATTATATGATAAAAGGTAGAGTGTCTCCTGATCTGGACTTGTTATACAGGAAAGATCATGTTAATTGGCCCGAAAGGATTGGGCACATATATTTCTTCTTAGAATTTTCTATTCCTTATATACACAAGTGGGTTCCAGAATTCGGTTATACCGACGAACATATCCCTTGCATATGCAGGACTTTTATAACAATTTTTGGGAAAAGATGTTGAAAGAAAACCCAGAGACCAACAAATTATGGGGACAAGAAACTATTGACAATATTGTCCATAGCATAAAGGAGTATTCCGCTCGAACAAAGACTGTAAAAATTGATGACAGTCCTTTGAAGCATATTTCCAGGAAAATCATTTATCAAACTGGTGATAAAGAAGCACAAATTGAAGCCTATCTAAAGGAAGTTCGACAAAATTTAATCGAACAGATATCTAAAAAATCAGACATATCTATGAAGAGTAATACAAGCCAGTCTATGTACGAGGATTCGCAAGCTGATGACGAAATTGATACTAATATTTTGGAAGAAGCTGAGAAATTAGTTCAGCAGGAAAAAGAGGACAAAGCTGACGAAGATTTCATTAGAAAAATGCAGACAATACAAGGCAAGAAACCAACAAGATAAGGTTGGTGGTAGGACCCAGTGGGACAGCCGACAAAATCAAGTGGTAAGACCCTAGTGGGACCCATGATAGAAATATCTGTCACTGTGCATTGATAGAGCACAGCTGTACAAAGACTGTAGAAAGGTAGAATTTTTCTATAGCCTTGCCTCATTGTAAAAACAAGAAGAAAAAGAAGAAGAAGAAGAAGAAGAAGAAGAAGAAGAAAATTTTCCTTTCTTCATTTTCTCTCTCTAGCTCTGTGTGACGACCCGGCTAGTCGTCTCGTGAGTTACCGCTCTGTTTTTCCCATTTTCCGTCTCATTATGCTTCGTTCTCCATGTTTTATGTGATCGAGTTGAGTAAGTTGCGTTAGGAGTGAGTTTGGCAAGAAATGAGACACTTAGTCTCTTTTAAGAAGGTTTTAAGCTGGAAAAGTCAACCGGATATTGACTTATGAGTTAGAGGGATCGGATGTGAGTTTCGATGGTTCGGTTAGCTTAGGGAGGTGATTTATGACTTAGGAGTGTGATTGGAATTGGTTTTGGAGGTCCGGTGTAGAATTAGGCTTGAAATGGTGGAGTTAGTATTTCGGCAATTTTCGGTTGTTAGGCGAGATTTTGATCCGAGGGTCGGAATGGAATTCTGAGAGTTGCTATAGCTTTGTATGGTGATTTCGGACTTAAGCGTATGTCCAGATTTTGAGATTGGAAGTCCGTAGGACAATTCAACGCATTTTGGCGAATGTTGGAAAATAAAAGATTTTTGGAATGTTTGACGAGGAGTTGACTTTTTGATATCGGGGTCGGAATCCACTTCTGAAAATCTTCATACGTCCGTTATGTCATTTATGACTTGTGTGCAAAATTTGATGTCAATCGGACTCGATTTGATAGGTTTCGACATCGAATGTAGAAGTTGGAATTTGTTAGTTTCATTAAGCTTGAATTGGGGTATGATTTGTGTATTTAGCGTTGTTTGATGTGATTTGGGGCCTCGAATAAGTCCATATGATGTTTTAAGATTTGTTGATATATTTGGTTGAAGTCCCGAGGGCCTCGAATGTATTTTGGATGGTTGATGGAGTTTAACTTGGGCATTTCAAGAATGCGTCGATGTCGTCTCTTCAAGAATAAGTGGTATCATATTATTCAAATGGACTCCAAATTCAGTTTTAATTGAAGAATTAGATCCGCATCGAAATTTTGGAGTCGTAGCAAAAAGAATCGTCCAATTAAGACATCGTATGAGAAAGTTATGCCTATTTTTGTGTCAGGGAAAAATCGCCAGCGCCCGGCGCCACCCAGGGCGCCAGAAATTTCTGTGGCTACTGGAACCAGCGCCACCTGTGGCGCCCGAGGCAGAAAAGCACTGTAAAACGGGGGTTTTGGCCATTTTTGACAAAAATAGAGTTGGGGGAGCTGGGTTTGGGCGATTTTTAGAGCGATTTCCACAAATTTGAATGAGGTAAGTGTTCTTTATCATAAATCCTTTATAGATCATGATTCCATACTCATCATGAACTGGGCTGATTGCCATATTTGGGCTTCATGCCGGTTATTTGAACCCTTCAGGGGTAGTTATCACTGTTTCCTCACTGTTTGATTCATTACTTGAACTCATTCGTGTTGTTTTCCACTGTTTTCACAAAACATCCATTTTTACTCAGTTTTGAGATTTAAATGACATTTTAAATGATATAAATGGATCGGGTGGCACGCCGCCACGGGATTTGATATGAAGGGATCGGGTGGCACGCCGCCACAGGATTTGATATGAATGGATCGAGTGGCACGCCGCCACGGATATGATACAAATGGATCGGGTGGCACGCCGCCACGGATATGATATAAATGTATCGGGTGGCATGCCGCCACGAGATATGATATTGCGCTTGGGCCGTAAGGGGCCCCTCCCGGAGTCTATACACCCCCACTGAGTGCAGGGTACCCAGAGATATTACAGTTGGTAACAATGGCAACTGTAGGTTACAGTTGGTAACAATGACAACTGGTAACCAGAGCTGTGAGATTGATACTGAACCCAGAGATATTACAGTTGGTAACAATGACAACTGTAGGTTACAGTTGGCAACAATGACAACTGGTAACCAGAGCTGTGAGATTGATACTGAGCCCAGGGATATTACAGTTGGTAACAATGACAACTGTAGGTTATAGTTGGTAACAATGACAACTGGTAACCAGAGCTGGGGAGATTTTACTGTTTTAAATGATACTGAGCCCAGGGATGTTTCAGTTGGTAACAATGGCAACTGGTAACCACAGCTGGGAAGATTTTTAAATGATTTCTTACTGATTTACTGTTTTCAAATAATGGTTTACTGCTTCATTATGCATTGCCTTGTGCTCTACGTGTTTCCTTACTTTCATTCATTGTTTATATGTATTGCTCACTGAGTTGGAAGTACTCACATTACTTCCTGCACCATGTGTGCAGATTCAGGCGTTATTGATTCCGCTCCGAGGCATTGACTACGACTGTCAAAGCGGTGATTCAGACAGTACGAGGTAGCTGTTGGCGTCTGCAGCCCCGTATCTCTTTTATCTTGTTGTTGTTCCACTATCTTCAAACAATTGTGCCAACGATATTGTAATGGTAATCTTATCATTAGGATTTTCATTAGTTGCTCATGACTTTGTGACACCCCGGTTTCAGGCTATTTTCGAGATGGTTAGCTATGTTTTCCGCAAACTACTGTGGTGAATTTTGCTTTTATGATTTTTACATTGTTCAACTGTTTAAAATGAGGTTTAGTTTGAATTGGCTGGCCTTGCCTTCATGAAAGGCGCCATCACGACCGGTTGGGATTTCGGGTCGTGACACTCTGCCATCTCTCTAAGTCTTTGTAACCTTTTGTAAAGTTTTTGAAGTTTTGTATATAAGAAGAAGAAAATCGTCCAACTTTGGGCACAACCTCAGTGCTTCAAGGTATTTTAATTTTTGTCTTAATTTACTTTTTAGTTCTCCGATGGCCGTGCTTATAGCCGGCTAGATATCTATCTATGTTGAGTACTATGCTGCTTAAATATACATAAAGATGAACTAGACTCTATTAAAATCAAGAGATTTTATTATATGAACTTTAAAGGTTTAATGTTAGAATTGATAGCTTGGTTCTGAGATGGTGGTACAGTCATGTATAAATACTATAGATCTTGGATTTGCCTTAGTGGCTACGTACAGTTGCCCGGTGGAAAAGCCCGTTATTTGTTATTTTAAGGGCTGTTGTTATCTCGGGGAGCCCCTAAAAAGGTATCCTGTACACATGGTCTCAAGATCCCGTAGTATTTATTACATAGACAGGACCCATGCTTAGGTAAAAGGTTACCATACAGCTGTTAATTCATATACTAAATTCTTACACAGTTCAGATAATAATTTCCCTTAATTTTGATTCTTGTTTGAAGACAAGGGTACTCTCTTGATGAGGTCTATCACTGTCGAGCGGACTACCGCCGGCACCGATCAGATCCTGTCTATGTGGTGTCAGAGCCTAGGAATTATTTTATGGTATTTAACAGTTATAGTATTCAACATAGATATTCTTAATGAATATGGATATTAGAGAAACTAGTATTAAAAATACTAGACTTGAAGAGGTAGATATACCTCTAAATCTTGATTTATTGAATAAATGGACTATTTCTCAAGTCCCTATTAACACAATTTATGATTATGGATTCTTTGATAGATTATCTTCCAAACAGTTGTAAAAACAACTGAACAATCTCTTGCCTTGAATTCTTCAGAACAAACTGTGCGTTTACTAAATGAACGTGATATTATGCTTTATAAAAAAAAGTATAGTTTTGTGCATATTGGCTTGGTGCAAAGTGCTTTTAAACCTTTAACCCTTAAAGGGTTACCTGAATCTTTTATGGCTGCATTAAAAGATGCCAGAAATTTAAATTTTAGAGCATCTCTGATTGGTTCTATCGAATCTATGGTGGCTTATGGTCCCCTATATTTCAATACTCAGCCCAATTTGCAATTATCATTATCTGACATCAATATTCTAGATGCCTTAACATTAAATGTTAAGACTCATGGTTATAACTATGCTCCTGGATCTGGACTTATATGTTTATCTTATAGAATTTATTATAAGTTCTTGTCTACTTTGACTCCTCGATGTAAACTGACAGATACGTCAAACGAGACTATGTTATTTGAAATAAATTTTGCTAGATCCAAAGTCACCATTAGGAGACTTATTGGGTGGAATGAAATTAATTTTCCTTCCACATGGATCTTAGACTCTGTTATATCTCCAAGTAAACAGTCCGATGATATTACTAATCATGAATATTCGTATGTTAGTCAAACTCCTGAAGGAAGAATTTGTATTCAGTTTGAGGACAATTAGTCTTTAATACCTTATAGACGTTCTTTTGCTGATACCAGAAGGTTATCACTACCTTCAACCCATTCTTATATTGCTTCCGTAGAACCTATTTATGGTCCAGCTAGGTTAAATCGAGCTGCATCACTTCATACGATTTCCACTGATGATGATAATAAGTGTGTCGATCGTATAAAGATTGATTCCAAAAATATTGTCTGAGACGATAACAATAAGTCTTCTGATAAGGATATTCCTACTGCATCCGAGATGGAATTCAATTTGAATGGTGTTTAAATGATTAGGTTCCAAATTGATTTTAGTCCGGGATCACCGGCAAGAAAACATATTCTGTCAGAATTTTGTCACAATAGATGGAAAAGTTTTAAAAATTGGTATACTGAGTATTATACCACTGATGATAAAAGGAGTATTTCTCAAGAATTTTATGAATTTTGTGCATTGCATAACCAAATAGTATATTTTGTTCCATGGTTTTTATCTACCTACATGCCTATATGTATATTAAGGTGCTTGAAAGAACTTATTTAGATAAGTCTGGTAATATGGTGAAAAGTATTTATCCTCCACAAGCTCCTTTTGTATTACCTAATAATACACGCATTACTTTTGCTTCTTTTCAACGATTTACTGAAGATGATATTGCTAGCAATGGTATTAAAGAGGTTAATAATCTGATTTCTCAAAATAATTATTTGTCTCTATATGTTAAAGTTTTGGGTGAACATATTAGTTCTCTTGATTCAAAACTTGATTGTTTGATTGATTTGGTTAAAAAGATCAGTATTCCTCCTTCATCAGATCGCTCTTTAGTAGTTCATTCGGCTCAAGTATTTTCCGACGAGCCCTCTTCATCCATTAAATTACCACCCTCTATACAGAAACCTCCAGATATTACTGGTTTTCAGATTAAATAGCAGAGGATTTAGAACAACTGGTTAATGAAAAATTAGCTGGTCTAAACCTCAAACCCCTCGAATTAGCCTCTGAATATGCAGAGAATATTTCTGATCCTTCCAAAGATTATAGGGAAGAAACCAGATCAGAACTCAATAAGCTTAGAAAATTAGGCAAAACATATGGTGATATGCCTAGAATGGATACATATTATTATCCTAGACCAACCCCTCAGGATGTTTTGGTTGAAGAAAGAGACTGGAACCAAACTAACACTAGTTATAACGGTGATGCCATTTACGAATGGAATTTTGACGGCTTAACCGATAGGCAAATTAGTATTCTTGTACATCGTATGTTGATGTATTCTACAATCTGCAAAGCTACTTCTGAAAGTAATACAGAAACAGTAATTTGCAGAATGATTGTTGCAGGATTTACTGGCCAACTAAGAGGCTGGTAGGATAATTTTATGTCGGCTGAAGATAGAGCAGCTATCTACAATGCAATTAAGACTAAACCTGGGGTAGATAACCTAGGAAGAGCTTTAGTTTCAGGTAGACAAGATTGTGTCTATACCTTAGTTTTGACAATTATAGAACATTTCAGTGGTAGATTTACCAATATGTATGAAAATATTCGTACATTATTAAATGGACTTAGATGTAGACATCTAGGTGAGTTTCGTTGGTATAAGGACACCTTTCTTATTAGGGTGATGAATTTACCCGAAAGTAATAGTGAACATTGGAAAGGAAAGTTAATAGATGGATTGCCCTCTTTATTCGCAAAAAGAGTTAGAAAAGCTCTTCGTGGAAACAATGTCCAGATTCTTTATAATACCTACACCTATGGCGAATTAATTGGTGTATGTACCCAAGAAGGGTTAAGTCTATGCAATGAGCTGAAGTTAAAACAACAGCTCAAGCGACAGAAACTAACAGAAAGAAATCAGTTAGGCAATTTCTGTCAACAATTCGGAATGGAAGATGGCTCCTCCTTTAAAAAGAAAAGGAGCAAAGGAAAGAAAGGAAATGATAGAGACGTTTATTACCAAAGAAAAGGTAAGAGGAGACATCATCGATCCAAAGAAGAGCAATATGCTCGAAGAAAATATCGCAAAGAAAAGTGATTCGCTAAGAACAGATCTAAACGAGATCTGAAAGATACAAAGTGCTATAAGTGTGGCAGATTTGGTCCCATCACTACAAATTGCAAGAAAGAGAAGCTTAAAGCGCTTGCTCTTGAAATTGATGATAAATCCAAAGAAAAATTTCTGCAAATTATGGCAGAAACTTCGACAGACGATTATGATTATAGTTCATCCGCTTCTTCTGAAATGTCTGTTAAATTATTTGATTTATCTGATGATAATGCTTGTGATAATTGTGATACATGCAATGGTGCTTGTTCTTGTGAAAATTTGAATTTTTATAAAATACAATCCCAATTTCAAAATGATTTTGAAATAAAACCAATTACTTCTGATAATATTTTAGAATTATTAAAAGAAGTCTCGGATCCTACTTTACGAGAAAAAATTATTAATATGGCTTCTACTTCTACTTCTACTTCACAACCGGCTGATAAGCCTATTCGAAAAAGAGATATACTAGACGAAGTTCCATATTCTATGGCGGAAGTTCAAAAAAGACTTTTAGAAAAAAAACTCGCCACAAAATTTGAATCTTCCTAGTTATACCTCTTTATTGGGTAATTTAAAAATTGAAGTTGAAAGGTTAAAAAATGAGATTAAATCTCTTAAACAAAATCAAATGATTTTGGACCATAGGATAGGACAAGTTGAGAAAAATGCTATTTCAACTTGCCAGATTGATATCAAGAAAAAAGGGATTATATTACCTGAAATAATGATTTTGGGCTCACTTCTCGAAGTTCAAAAATTTTCACATCAACGGGTTTCTTATCTCCCCACGAGTTCACCCATACAAAAATTATCAAATTCCGACATCGGATTGACTTTCAAATCTTAAATTTTCGTTCTTGAAAGATTTGGAAAAAAATCTGATATTTCTTCCATATATTCATGCATTTATGATGTAAATGAGTATGGAATCATGATCTATGAAGGATTTATGATAAAGAACACTTACCTCCTTCAAGTTTGTGGAAATCCCTCAAAAAATCGCTTCAATCCGAGCTCCAAAGCTCCAAATATGTTAAAATGGCCGAAACCCCCATTTTAAGAATCTGTCCAAGCAAGTCGAAATTGACATTTGAGACTTATAAATCGCATTTGACACTTGCGATTTGCCTCAGCACCAGAAAAATAGCAATTATTTTGCTGATACGAAAATAAGCATAACTTTCATATACGATGTCCGAATGATAAATGGTTTATATTTATGGAAACTAGATTCGAAGAACTACAACTTTCATTTTTTGATCATCTCCAAATTCTTTACCGATTACGAAATATAACCTTCCAAAGCCGGTCCTGTGCAGCAGAATTTCTACAATGCACCAGCAGTAAACAAATGGATAGAAATGGTCCGAAACTACTCCGAAACGCACCCAAGTCATTCGGGACCCCGTCCGGATATACCAACAAGTCCAAAAACATATTACGGACTTAGTCGAGGCTTGAAATCACATCCAACAATGCTAAAAACACGAATCATACCCCAATTCAAGCCTAATGAAACAAATAAATTCCAACTTTTACATTCGATGCCGAAACCTATCAAATTGAGTCCGATTGACCTCAAATTTTGCACACAAGTCATAAATGACATAACGGACCTATGAAGATTTTCAGAACTGGATTCCGACGCCGATATCAAAAAGTCAACTCCTCGGTCAAACTTTCCAAAAGTCTTCCATTTTCCAACATTTGCCAAAATGCGTTGAATTGTCCTACGGACTTCCAATTTCAAATCCGGACAGACGCCTAAGTCTGAATTCACCATACGAAGCTATAGAAACTCTCGGAATTCCATTCCGACCCTCATATCAAAATCTCGCATATCAACCGAAAATCGCCAAAATACTAACTCCACTAATTCAAGTCTAATTCGACACGGGACCTCCAAAACCAATTCCGATCACACTCCTAAGTCATAAATCACCTCCCGAAGCTAACCGAACCATCGAAACTCACATCCGAGCCCTCTAACTCATAAGTCAACATCCGGTTGACTTTTTCAACTTAAACGTTCTTAAAAGAGACTTAATGTCTCATTTCTTACCAAATCCACTCTAAACGCAAACTACTCAACTCGATCACATAAAATACGGATAACGAAGCATAATGCAGCAGAAATGGGGAAAACTGAGCGGTAACTCATGAGGCGACTGGTCGGGTCGTCACAATAGCAATGGGTTCCACGCTACATATATGGGTAAAAAGATTTCATTTCAGTTTATGACTGAACCTCTTGCAAGAAATATAAATGCTTTGATTGACAGAAAAATATTTCATATGAATTCTTTACAGCATGTCAATAGATGATATTCTGAAATCTACTAAAGTTCAGGAAAAGGTTAAACTAATTTCTGAACAATTTGCTATATCTATTTGTACTGATCATCCTAGTGCTTTTTGGGATAGGAAAAAGCATGTTGTTTCTCTTCCATATGAAGAAACTTTCTCAGAGGAAAATATTCCTACTAAATCTCGTCCTTGTCAAATGAATTCTGAATTAGTTGAATTTTGTAAAAAGGAAATTGATACTCTTTTGCAAAAGAATTTAATTAAACTTCCCAAGTCTCCATGGTCTTGCATTGCTTTTTATGTCAACAATACTGCAGAAAAAGAACGTGGAATTCCAAGATTAGTAATTAATTATAAACCTTTAAACAAAGTTTTAAAATGGGTTCGATATCCGATCCCAAACAAAAAGGATTTGCTTTCAAGATTATATGACGCAAATATATTTTCAATATTCGATTTAAAATCTGGATATTGGCAGATTCAATTGTTTAAAGAGCATACATATCGAACTGCTTTTAATGTTCCTTTTGGACGATATGAATGGAATGTTATGCCTTTTAGATTTCAAAATGCTCCTTCTAAATTTCAAAAGATTAGGAATGATATATTTAATCCTTATTTGGATTTTATCATTGTCTATATTGATGACATTCTTGTTTAGTCTAAAACTTTAGAATTGCATTTCAAACATCTTGATATTCTTAAAAGAATTGTTATACAAAATGGTTCCGTTATATCTAAACCAAAGTTGAGTTTATTTCAGACCAATATTAGATTTCTTGGACAGTATATTTGCCAAGGAAAGATAACTCCTATTCAACGTGCTATAGAATTTGCTTCTAAATTTCCCGATATTATTACAGATAGAACTCAACTACAAAGATTTTTGGGAAGTTTAAATTATATTTCTCCTTTTATAAAGGATTTATCTAAAGATTTCGCACCTCTTTATGAAAGACTAAAAAAGGGTTATAAATTACCCTGGACTGATTTGCATACCAATATTGTTAGACTTGTTAAAAAGAAAGTTAATTCTTTACCTTGTTTAACTCTTGCCAATCCTTTATGGCAAAAAATTATTAAAACAGATGCTTCTGATATTGGATTCGGAGGAATTCTTAAGCAGGTAGACCCGAATGATAAGAAAGAATATCTTATCAGATATTAAAGTGGACTGCGGCCAAAAGGAAATATACAACCGCAGCCCGTGAAATACTTGCTATTGTTAAATGTGTTATTAAATTTCAGGATGATTTATATAATCAGAAGTTCTTAATAAGAACAGACGCTCAAGCTGTCAAATTTATGTTTAATAAAGATTTTAAGCACGATGCTTCAAAATTAATTTTTGCAAGATGGCAAGCCCAATTGGCTCCATTTGATTTTGATATTGAATATAAAAAAAGAATTGATAATTCCTTACCAGATTTTCTTACCCGAAAATATTTAAATGGAATCTAATCAAATTCATTTGGTATGCAGGATGAGGCCAGTATGGCCACCCCAGTCTTCCTCTAATAGAGGAAGAGGAAAAGGAAGAAATCAAGGCCGATATCCCGGCCAAGGAAGTAGTTATACAACTTCCAGAAGCAGCCCAATTATACAAATGGGTAACAAAACTCTTATGAATGAAAAAATTTCTCAAACCGATGAGGCATCCTCATCATGATCTATTAACTTGGGAGATATCCCAAAAGAAAGCCCATTATATGAGGCACTGCAAAATTATATGCAAAGCCAGTCAAAATCGCAAAGTGATACCTATGCGAGTATTTCTATAGAAAGTTCTAATTATATTAAGAACTACGAGAAATTGTCAAAACAAGAAATTACACTTCTTGTTGAAGATGCAGATATTGATAGAAAATCTGAACCATGGGAATTACTTCAGAGATATTTCTCTGAGAATTTATATTTTCTGGGCCAATCATACAAGACCCGCACTTATTATGAGAATATTTTGACAACTACTGAAAGTGTTGAGATATCTCACTTCAAAGATTATAGAAATGAGAAAGTTTATAATTTCTCAAAATTTATTATCAAGTGAATCATATCCGCTGAAGAATGGGGACTTTCCATTATGAGGGAAAGACAAATTACTCTTGATAATGGAGTAAAAGTTAATTGTACCTACTGGGAGTATATCCAGGCTTTTACTTATACCCTTTATTACAATAATGAGAAGCATAAACACACTTGGTTTATAAAGGTGTGTCAGAAAAACTTTGCCAAATTTATTCCAAATTGGTTTTTAAATTGGTGGACCTGTCATGGACCGACAATTACAATCCTGCCCAACCAACTTAAGGAATTATATGATAAATGGTAGAGTGTCTCCTGATCTGGACTTGTTATACAGGAAAGATCATGTTAATTGGCCCGATTCCAGAATTCAGTTATACCGACGAACATATCCCTTGCATATACAGGACTTTTATAACAATTTTTGGGAAAAGATGTTGAAAGAAAACCCAGAGACCAACAAATTATGGGGACAAGAAACTATTGACATATTGTCCATAGCATAAAAGAGTATTCCGCTCGAACAAAGACTGTAAGAATTGATGACAGTCCTTTGAAGCATTTTGCCAGGAAAATCATTTATCAACCTTGTGATAAAGAAGCACAAATTGAACTATCTAAAGGAAGTTCGACAAAATTTAATCGAATAGATATCTGAAAAATCAAACATATCTATGAAGAGTAATACAAGCCAGTCTATGTACGAAGATTCGCAAGCTGATGACAAATTGATACTAATATTTTGAAAGAAGTTGAGAAATTAATTCAGCATGAAAAAGAAGACAAAGCTGACGAAGATTTCGTCAGAAAAATGCTGATAATACAAGGCAAGAAACCAACAAGATAAGGTTGGTGGTAGGACCCAGTGAGACAGCCAGCAAAATCAAGTGGTAGGACCCCAGTGGGACCCATGACAGAAATATCTGTTACTGTGCATTGATAGAGCATAGCTATACAAATACTGTAGAAAGGTAGAATTTTTCTATAAATAGAGGCCTTGCCTCATTGTAAAAATTTAAAGAAGAAGAAGAAGAAGAAGAAGAAGAAGAAGAAGAAGAAGAAGAAGAAAATTTTCCTTTGTTCATTTTCTCTCTCTAGCTCTGCTATCTCTCTAAGTCTTTGTAACCTTTTGTAAAGTTTTTGAAGTTTTGCATATAAGAAGAAGTAAACCGTCCAACTTTGGGCACAACCTCGGTGTTTCAAGGTATTTTAATTTTTGTCTTAATTTACTTTTTAGTTCTCCGATGGCCGTGCTTATAGCCGGCTAGATATCTATCTATGTTGAGTACTATGCTGCTTAAATATACATAAAGATGAACTAGACTCTATTAAAATCAAGAGATTTTATTATATGAACTTTAAAGGTTTAGTGTTAGAATTGATAGCTTGGTTCTGAGATGGTGGTACAATCATGTATAAATACTATAGATCTTGGATTTGCCTTAGTGGCTACGTACAGTTGCCGGATGGAAAAGCCCGTTATTTGTTATTTTAAGGGCTGTTGTTATCTCGGGGAGCCCCTAAAAAGGTATTCTGTACACATGGTCTCAAGATCCCGTAGTATTTATTACATAGACAGGCCCCATGCTTAGGTAAAAGGTTACCATATAGCTGTTAATTCATATACTAAATTTTTACACAGTTCAGATAATAATTTCCCTTAATTTTGATTCTTGTTTGAAGACAAGGGTACTCTCTTGATGAGGTCTATCACTGTCGAGCGGACTACTGCCGGCACCGATCAGATCCTGTCTATATGTAATAATAATAATAATAATAATAATAATAATAATAATAATAATAATAATAATAATAATAATAATAATAATAATAATAATAATAATAATAGTAACAGTAATAGTAATAAAGCCAATATGACCTGCTGCGGCATGCAACCCGATCCACAATTATACTCTCAACACGGCTCTAAAGCCCACCTCAGTCATCAATCTCTTAAGTCTCAAGGGCTCACAATCTAATACCACTCAACCCAACAACTCCACATATGGTAAAGCAATGATAGCATGCAATGTAACGGTGAATAATGAACAAAGAATGAGATATGATATGCAAATGATAAATCATGACTGAGCGTATAATTACAGTTAAATCAGATAATCCACAACAATAGAAATAGTCTCATCAAGTCTCAATCAAGTATCCACATAGCCTAAATATGATTTCTAGCATGAATGCTAGCTCATTTAATCTAACAAGTAGGAAAAATACGGATACAACAAGACATGAAAGCAACATAGTCCAAAAGTCAATCGGATCATGATTTCTCTGGTGCACGCCCATTGCCTAGCATGTGCACCACCCCAACACATCACAATAAACTTTGTTTTTAGGGATGATTATCTTCATTTCTAAGTTTTGAAATGTTGCTTACCTCAAACAAGTCAAATCAAATACTGAGCAAGCCAAACAATACTCTAGAAATGCCATCCCACGCGTATCAACCTCTGAACGCCTTGAAACTAGCCAAAAGCATCAAATAGTGCCATAGGAGATAAATCCAATCAATAAAGATCGAATCTTTAATCAAAAAATCTAAAATTAACCAAAAAGTCAAACTCGGGGCTCGCACCTCGGAACCCGACAAAACTCACAAAATCCGAAAACATATTTAATTACGAGTCTAACTGTACTAATTTCACTCAAATTCGACTCCATCAAGACTCAAAAATTCACTTTAGGAATGTTTAGACAAAACCCCCTAATCTCTCTAAAATTCATAATCCAAATGCCAAAATCGGAGATAGATTCATGAAATATAATCAAAATCGAGAAAAACAATACTTACCCTAATCCAAATTGGGACAATCCCCTCCAAAATTGCCAAAATCCGAGCTCCAAAATCATGTGAGAAAAAATAACTAAATTCCTTAACAAGTAAAATAATGCAGTAGCTGTTATAGCTCGAATCAAATTTTAGATGACCCAAAAACTCACATTTGAAGAGTACACCCAGGATAGCCTTGAAGAGTACACCCAGGATAGCCTTTTGAATCACCCAATTTGGCCATAAAATGAGAGAGAAGTGACAAAAATGACATTTTCGTAATTATTTTACATGAGAAAATCAGCAACAAAAGAATCTTCGTTTTAGCAGCCAAAACTCATTCTTATCCTCCTGGACACAAACTATATATGCATTTCAATCATAAAACACACTAGGAATCTACTCCCATACTCAATACACCGAAAAGAGATCATCTTGTCCCGATATTGACTATGGTCAAACTCCAAATCTTAACTAGTTTCTCAACCAATGATGCAGAACACACCCGAGCCCCTCGAGACCCCATCCAATCATACCAATAAGTACAAATACATTATCCAAACTTAGCCAAATTCTCAAAAGATCTAGGGAAACATCACAACAAACAATCGACGCTCAAAGGGAATAGAATTTCTCTTAAGTTATTAAATCTTTATTCTTTCAAAAGACTATCGGATTACACTTAAACACCTTGGTTTACTTTCAAATTTTGCACACAAGTTTAATTCAACTATAAAGAGCTATCCAAAGTCTCGGATCACCAATTGGAGTCCAATAACATCAAAGTCAACTCTTGGTCAAACTTATGAACTCTTAAGTTCTTCAAATTGCCAACTTTCCACAAATAGTGTTGAATCCTTCTAGGAACTTCCAAAACCCAATCCGAACATACGCGCAAGTTCAAAATCATCATACGAACCTATCGGAACCATAAAAACTCGATTCCAAGTCCTTTTTCCCAAAAGTCAAATCTTTGTTAACTCTTCCAACTTAAAGCTTCCAAATCGAGAGTCATTCTTCCAAATCAATCTCGAATCACTCGAAAATTAAATCGACCATACACGCAAGTCATAATACATCATATGAAGATAATCAAAGTCTCAAACCACCGAACGGAATACTAAAGCTAAAAACAATCGATCGGGTCGTTACATTCTCCCCATTTAAACATACATTCAGCCTTGAATGTGCCAAGAGTCGTTCCAAAGTCATCAAATCACTGTGTAAAATCACCGTACACATACCCGTGGGTGATCCCACGTCACCTCAATCCAATAAGCCTTACCACACTAATTAACCAAAAGATCTTTGCTTCAACCTTAGTCCATAAACATTAGAATCAACGGAAAAGAGCCAAAACTGTCCCTAACCTATTCTCTATGGTTTAAAAATGCCCCTCATCAATCTATTTTGCTAAAACTGACCTTACCGTTAAAAATATGGCCTATACATGCCCTTATTTTTTATGGACCCTCTAGAAATTAAAAATATTTTTATTAAATGTGACATGGCCATTTTTTATAGGTCATTAATTAAAACATTACCCCAACCCAGATTTCATCCCCACCTACAACCCATCTTAACTGACCGGCCGAACCCAGCAGAAATCCATTTTAGCCCCTCAAAATACCTGATTCCCTTTCATTCTGCACTTAATACTGAATGATTTGGAAGAAACAAAGAGTTGTGAAAGCATTTTGAGTTTAAAGATAGACATCGAGATTGATCCATTAAGATGGTTATGTCTCAAATCAAGCATTTTATAACAGAGGAGGATGCATTTGAAAGTGTCACGACCCGAAATCCCAACCTCGGGGTCATGATATTGCCTAACATCCACTTGCTAGGCAAGCCGACGTGAGATAGTTAAATAGCTAAATTTTAATAGTTTAAACAAGGTGATGATAAATAACGAGAGATAGTAACTCAATCTAATACAACACCGGCATAAGTCATGTAATAATATCTACTCCCAAAGTTCTGGAGTCACGAGTAAATGAACAACTAGAAGTTCTACAAATAGAGTCTGAAATAAATATAATTATTTCAAACGAAATGAATAGTAAAAGAGGGAAGAGGAAGGGACTCCAAGGTCTGTGGACGCCAGCAGATCTACCTCAAGTATCCGTATGCAATACTCCGAGCAGACGCACCTCACGCACCGCTGGGACCAATACCAAAATCTACACAAGAAGTGCTAAAGTGTAGTATGAGTATAACCGACCCAATATACTCCGTAAGTGTCGAGCCTAACCTCGATGAGGTAGTGACGAGGCTATGACAGGAGACTCATGTAATTAAACCTGTACAAACATAGATATATGTACAAAAACAACAATAAAATAGAGATTTAACAATGTACAATTGGGAGAGGGACATGTGAATGGGGGAGAAGATACGATAACTATAACAGGTATGACAACACAAGATAGCCAAATAAATCATCAACCAATGAGGACAGATCAACATACAGATAAAGATGGCACGGCATCACCCTTTGTGCTTTACTCTCATCCGTACCATGAAATGATAACATAAGTAAAATGAAATGGCACGGCATGGCTCTTCGTGCTTTTACTCTCGATTTTCCCATGTATCAATGAGTAATTGGGAAGAATGGAAAGGTGTCACCCTTCATGCTTTTACTGTCGATCTCACCATGTAACAATGAATAAATGATATAGATGGTACGACATCACACTTTGTGCTTTAATTCTCTTCCTCACTATGTATTAATCAATACATGAGATAATGAAATGACACGGCATCACCCTTCGTGCTTTAACACTCTCCCTTACCATGTAGTAAAGATGATATAAATTCGGGAGAAAAATAGTGCGGAGAATGTGCTTTACGTCAAATATGATTCCAAGATACAAACACTAACTTCCAAACTACTCAACCATTACTAATTAAGCGATAATTACAGAAGGAATGATCAAATAAGTAATAATCTAATCTAAGCATGGATATCATCATTAAAAGGCAACAAATCACATGGAAACAAGTTACACCCGCATGCTTTATCCCACAACAACGCATAAATTCTTGTCACCTCACATATACGTTGTCCACACGTTGATCACGTAGCAAATAGGCAAACAAGTCCTAATCCCTCAACTCACGGTTAACCACGACACTTACCTCGCTCGACAATCAAATCAAAACTCAACCGGGGCCTTTCCTCTAAAATCCGCCTCCAAACCAATCGAATCTAACCAAATATCATTCAAACAATTCAAAATAAACTTTAGAAACTATCCATTAGTGAAAAAAATTCAATCTTTAATGATTTCAAAAAAAAAAGTCAAAAAAAGTCAACGTCGGGCCCGCTTGGTCAAAACTCGAGATTCGGACCAAAACCCAATCACCCATTCACCCCCGAGCCCGGTCATGCAATCAATTTCGAAATCCGACCTCAATTCGAGGTTTAAATCCCAAATTTACAAAAATTCCTAATTCTACCCAAATCCCTGATTTCTACTATGAAAATCCTAGATTTGATGTTGAAAACTTATGAAACGTAACAGATAATTGAAAAGAAGCAGATTAAAGTCACTTACCAATGAAATTAGGAAGAAAATTTCTTGGGAAAATCGCCTCTAGGAAGTTTAGGGTTGAGAGTTTGAAAGAAATGAGCTAAATCCCGTTTTTCCCTTCTTTTATCCAGGCACAGATGTGGCAATTGCGACCTAGGGTTCGCAATTGCAAACCCTACAAATGTGAAAAAGTTCTCGCAAATGCGAAGCATTCACATCTCTGCTACCATCGCAATTGTGATGGTTTGTTCACAACTGCGAACACTGGAGCTTCGCAAAAGCGACCAACTGATCGCAATTGCGACCCCTATTGTCCCAGCGCCCTCTTCGCAATTATGAAGAAGTTGTTCGCAGATGCGAACCTGACAGAGGACCTGTATCATCGCAAATGCGAACCAAACCTCGCAATTGCAAGGTCTGAGGCCAGTGCACCAGAACCAGCAAAGTCCTAAGTCTTGCAACACTCCTCCATGCATCCGAAACTCACCCGAACCCTCGGGGCTCCAAACCAAACATGCACACAAGTCCAAAAACATCATACGAGCTCCCTCACGCGATCAAAACACCAAAATAATACCTAGAACTACGAATCAGATACCAAAACGAATGAAATTTTCAATGAAACTTAAGAACATGCAATTTTTCAAACCGGACATCCGAATCACGTCAAATCAACTTCGTTTCACACCAAATTTTTCATACAAGTCATAAATACTATAATGAACTTATACCATGTTCCGGAACCGAATTCCGAACCTAGTAGCAACAAAGTCAACTTACGGTCAAACTTAGAAATTCTTTAAACCTTTAGATTTTTAGTTTTCAACAGATTGCGTTAATTCAAGTTAGGGACTTTGGATTCGATTCCGGGCATGCGCCCAAGTCCCAAACTACGATACAGACCCACCGAGACCATCAAAACACTGATTTAGGCCCGTTTACACAAAACGTTGACCGTAGTTAACTCAAATGAGTTTTAAGGCACGATTTTATATTTTTATCAATTTTCTCATAATAAACTTGCAGAAAAAGGACGTGAGATTGCGCACGCCGAGGAAGGCTAAATGGAGCTATACGAGGTCTCGGAACACAGAAATGAAGGGTAAAACTATAAATGACCTATCCAGTCATCACAAAAAGTTCACCGAATTCTTCACTTAGATGATAATTCCAAAGTCGAAGGAACTGCAATGACAGGAGGAAAGGAGAATCGAGGGAACCGTCCTACTGATAGAATTTACTTCCAAGTTTACATAACCAAGGTTTGAAAGTACACCAAAATGACCAAAAGAAAGTGGACTTGTTAGAATGTTATGAGAAAGGTCAATCTGTCTGAGCTTGTTTGCCTTGTGAAATGATGGATTAACCCAGTTAAACTGTTGAATGACAAGTCGAAATGAACTAGGGCTATGAGATTTCCCATTGTTGATGGGAATAGGTCCACTGAAATTGCATGAACTTAAATCAAGCCAAGACAAACAACGAAGGTTCGCAATAGATTTTGGGAGCTTAGGGGTGAAACTCGTTGTGGAAAGGATTACCTTCCTTAATTAACCACTACCTAATGCGATTCATTATTAGCTAGAGATGGGTGGGATCGGTAAAGATAGGTCGTGGGCGAGAATGAAATCTAGGTTGGGGTGTATTTTTAATTAATGACCAATCAAAAATGGCCACGTCGTGTTTAATAAAAATATTTTTTAATTGCCAAAAGATCCGTTAGAAATAAAGGCATGTATAAGCTGAATTATTAACGATAGGGGCAGTTTGAACAAAATAAGTGGACAAGGGGCATTTTTAAACCAAAGCAATTAGGTTAGGGGTATTTTTGGTCCTTTTCAGTAGAAACAAATCCTCAATCTCCGGAACCCATTATAAGACCCGATTCTCACATCTGTACACTGTATAAGTCCGAACAGGTCGAATCACGCCATAACCACAACCCAAAAGGTAATCACATGATATACCACATAGCTAAGATACTCATAGCAATACGTGGAGCTCTCTCGCCCGACAAGGACTATAGCCAAATTCTAAGCTGACTAGTGATATTATTCTTCCAAAGCTACTTTAATTAAATCCAATAGCACCAATTCCAGGTCCAATGACCTCATCTCGACAATTACAAGCTGCTCCACTAACATGATACACTAATACAACCCAAGGCCACAAACCATGCAATCTGCACACCCATAAGCAACAACTCAATGTACCCAAAAGTGGAAAAATCACTCAAATGAGAGAATCCTTCCGCAAGCTCGACAGATACCACCACAAGCACAATGTTATGAACCCATCACACAAGGGAGAACCAAAATACCCAAAATCATCCCAAAGGATCATATCTCAACATAACTCCACCGGAGTGCGTGACCCAATCCAAACACCCATCCACATGAAGCACCTAGAGCCATAATGCTCAAAATCAACAACCATACGCAAATCAATCAACACATACACAAATAGCCATGGAGAAACGGATAGCACCATATACCACAAACAGGAAAGACCATAACCATGGCGCAATCAACCATTCAACAACCCAAGAACGATCTTGCTCGAATTTTGCCACACGGCCCAAACAGAACATATCATGTGTGTAAATGGTCAATAATCTCACAACCAATTGCAGCATCGAAGAGCAATACATAGAATCCAACAGACATGAATAAGATCAACTCTGATTGATCACATCATTCACCATACTTGTGTTGAGTAAACAAATCTGACTCGGTGTAGAATACACATCCTCATCAGGCCTACCAATGGACCCACAAATCAGTTCCGGTCATCCATAAATAGATAAATAATCCTCCAAGAATCCACAATAACCTGACCATAACACATACTATTAGCTTTCTAACTCTGCCCACATCATCATAGTCCACAACCAAGGGATAGTCCACCACTGAGACTCCTAGTTTCCAAATCAAAAGAATACAAAAGAATCACCATATCCGATCCCATCTCCATCACTCGAATGACAAACTCATCTCTCATACCCGATCATCTCACGAGAAATACTACTATAATTCTTCCGTGCCAAATAGCAAAATCTGAACATCAGCAGTCGATCAACTAGGCGAGTACTGCAATACCGATGAAGCATCCATAACTCAAAACACAGTGCCCCTTCTGAAATGCGTACCCTTCTCAGGTAATACCGATTAGTACTAGGATTCATCTAAACATCTGAGACCGTCCATACTGTCTAATATTCATGACCTTCCCTTCAAACCTGAACCACAACCTTGTAAATTTAAACCTCGATCCCGATCGTCGCACCGCATCTATCATGCCATCATATGAAAAGCTCGAGAATCTCATTAAAAACTCTGAATCACAAGCAGGATACATACCGCATCAGCCAAAAGCCTTCCACTTGATCCCATCCAAGAGAAAATCACAACACACAACACATCCTCATACCGATAGAAAATACCTATCTTAAGCTGTGGTAGAAATTATCAAGAACTCTTTGAAAACCATTAGCACAAAACCAAGCCATCAGAACTGAATCCTCTACCTCAACCAAGTCATGCAGGTCGCTAGATTCAAGAGTACTGCCACAAAACACTGGCTTAGCCTTACCACATCAGACGAACCCAAAGAACCATCCATTACCGTACCAATCCAACCCACTACCAAGCTGTCTTATTTCTTCGAGTTCCTTCAAAATTGCTTTCAAGTTAACATTGCTCCCCGCCAAAACACCACGATCCTTACCCAAAGCTCACCACAAGAGACCTAGCATGAAACCGCGTCGCCCTAAAGCCCATAAGCAACAGAATTCCCTTTTATGCACATAAAATACCATATTTGAGATACTCACTCTAAAGTGACCTTATGTTAAGCTAAGATACTCATAGCTATAATTCCCGACCACCACAGCTGCTCAATAACAAACCTGGTACCTGTTACAAACCTCATATCAAATAAAATATTATTCTGAACCTTAGCACACTGCCAATGATGATTGGAACATGCAAAAAATCATAACCACCCATCAAATCAACATGTCGTAGAGCTCTCTCGTCCGACAAGGACTATATCAAAACTCTAAGATGATTAGTGACATTATTCTTCCAAACCTACTATAATTAAATACGATAGCACCCATTCTTTGTCCAATGACCTCACCTCGTCAAATACAAGCTGCTCCACTGACATGCTACACCAATATAGCCCAAGGCCAAAAATCGTGCAGTCCGCGTACCGATAAGCAACAATTCAATATACCCAAAAGTTGAAAAATGACTCAAATGAGAGAACCGTCCAGCAAGCTCAACAGATACCACCATAAGCACAATGCTATGAGCCCATCACACAAGGGAGAACCAAAACACCCAAAATCACAAAGGATCATATCTCAACATAACTCCACCGCAATGCATGACCTAATCCAAACACCGATCCACATGAAATACCTCAAGCCATAATGCTCAAAATCAACAACCAAACGCAAAACCAATCAACGTTCACATGAAGTGTATGATCATAGCCATGGAGAAACGGATAGCACCATATACCACAAACAGGAAAGACCATAACCATGGTGCAATCAACCATTCAACACCCGAAGAACCATCTCGTTCGAATTTCGCCACGCGACCCTAACAAAACGTATCATGTGTGTAAATGGTCAATTGTAATGACTCGTTTTGTACCCCATATTATTTCATTAATTATATTATGTGAAATTAAGTTGAGTAAGTTGCACTAGAAGTAATTCGATAGGAAATGAGACACATGGTCTCTTTTTAAGAAGCTTAAGTCATAAAAGTCAATCGTAGATTGACCTATGAGTTAGAAGGTTCGGATGTGAATTCCGACGACTTGGTTAGCTTCGAGGTAGGATTTATGACTTAGACGAGTGACCGGAATAAGTTTTGGAGACCCCGAACAAAACTAGGCTTGAATCGATGAAGTTCGAATTTCCGGTCGATAGGTGAAATTTTGATCCGGAAGTCAGAGTGAAATTCCGAAAGTTGCTGTAGCTTCGTTATGTGATTTAAGACTTGCGTGCAAATTTTCAGACGATTCGGACGTGGTTTGGTCAGATTCGGATCAAAGGATCGATTTAAGAATCCCTGGAGTCCGTAGGTTTGAATCTAATGCGAACCTGATAATACGATGTTAGTTTTAGTGTTCCAATGATTGGAACAAGTTTGAATGAGATTATAGAACATGTGTTCATGTTCAGATAGAGTCCCGGGGGTCTCGGATGAATTTTGAATAGTCGACGGGACTTAATTCGTTGCTTTATAAAGCGTTAACTTCATACTTTCAGGTGTAATTAATATAAAAATTAGTAAACGAGCTCCAAACTCAATTTTGTTTGAGGCATTAGCTCCGTATTGAAATTACGGAGCCATAGCAAAAAAATCGTCCAAATCGGACTCCGTATGAAAAAGTTAAGACTTATTTTCGTAAAATGAGAAAGAGATCAGTTGAGGGGTAAGGTTCGCGACCCAAAAAGCGATTCGCATTGTTTAATAAGCGAATCGCGAAACCCCTCAACCCATCGCAAAGTGAAGCAGAAGCTTCAGGTGGGAATCGCGACCAAAACGCGGTTCGCATAATCGAAAAGCGAACCGCAAAAATGACAAGAGCAGTCGCGAAGTGGAACAGAACTGGAGGGGTCATTTCGCGTTGAGTTCGCGATTCGCGAACTTAAAAAGCGAATCGCGAATTTGACATGAGGGGTCGCGAACACGGACAGAAACATTGGGCTGATTTCGCGGTGAGTTTCGCGATTCACGAACTTGAAAAGCGAATCGCGAATCTCACCCAGCCGTCGCGAAAGTGGGCAGAACCTTGGGCAGCCATTTTGTTCATTCCGCGATGGAAAATCGGTTCGCGAACGTGAAATGCGAACCGCGAAATGCACAATGGCGTCGCGAAATTGACTTTTTTTTTGCTGAGTATTTTTCCCGATTTTTGACCCTCTATAAATAGGACCTAGGGTCCATTTGGGCACTTCTGAAATTCACAGCTCAGTACCCACGAGAGATAACTTTTACAAACACAAAGAATCACTAGAAATCAACCCCCAAAACACACATGCAAAGAAGATTACATGATTAATCTTGCAAATAAAGGGGTTGAACTACCTTAGAAGCATTTGGGCCCTTTTAAGAAGAAGATTAAAGTGAAGCTTAGAACTAATAGAGAGGGAATCTCAAGAGAAACATCGGGTAAGTATTCTATACCCTAAATCCCTCTTAGATTATGATTTCCATGCTTAATCCCATTGTAAATTCACGAATTTGTGAAAGAGAAGAACCTTCTCAATTTCTGAAAATATGAAATTGGGGATTAAGGTCAATCCGGTGTCGGAATTTGACGAATTTGATGTGCATGGACTCGTATTGTAATGGGTAATTACATTTTATGAATTCCGAATGATTTCGAGAAATGGGCCCCACTATTGACCTTGAGTCCAATTTCGGGAATTTACCCGTAAATCTTGTGAATTTAAATGGAAATTGGTTTCCATTGTGGGTATTGGACATAATGAATTATTTATGAATAGATTTGGAGCCTTTGGACGCAAGGTATCAAGGCAAAGTTTTGTCGAAACCTTGAATTACGTTGCCAAATAAGGTAAGTGTCCGTTCTAGCCTTAGCTTGAGGAATTAGGAACTATGTGCTACGTGCTAAATTGTTTCTCGTTGAGAACATTGTATAGGTATGGTGACGGGTACCTATACTTTGGTGTCAAACATGACCGTGGGTCGTATGTTGATATTTGTTGCATATTAATATTATTATTTGTTGAAAGATGTTTATGATATTGCCAAGATGCAATGATATTTATGTTCCTAATTGCCGGACGAAGTCCGTGGTGCTATTGTGATATAAGTGAGGTGCGGGTGGCACGCCTACCACAGGATATTATGAAATGAGGGCGGATAATACGCCTAGTACATAAATTGAACATTGTGAATGTTCCTATTGACTATAGTTATGGTTATGAAATTCTCTTTCATTATAATTTAGCTTGGTAAATGAACTAATTGAATAAGTAATTGCTAAAAGATGATCAAAGGTTCCGTGTCTAAGTCATTGGGTAGTGTCCTAGGAGTCCATAAGAGTCTAAAAGAGTCCGGTGTCGTAACGATAGTAATGTGTCTAGGTTTAATGGGAATATAGACAGGTTGGGGGAAGGTTAATCGATATACATAAGTAATAGTAAATGGTTAATATTGATTTAATTAAACAAGAGTCGAGTATGGTTTGGTTAAAGTTACTTCCCCCGGGCCAGGTTGGTTGTTGATGATGTTATTTCCCTAAATGGGAGTTTGATGTGATGCATTACTATATTGGTTGGAATTATTGTGATTGTGGTGACATGCATAGGTGGAGAGACCGTAGCTGGTGCCACGCATGTCACGAGATATAGTATACGTGGAGAGACCGTAGCTGGTGCCACGTTGGTAAAGAGATATTGTATACGTGGAGAGACCGTTGCAGGTGCCACGTTTGTTATGAGATATTGTACACGTGGAGAGACCGTTGCTGGTGCCACGTCTGAGATGAGATATTGAGATTGCCGTGATATGTATAGGTGGAGAGACCGTAGCTGGTGCCACGTTTGTCATAGGATGGATTGTATTTCATATTATTGTGTTGGTTTGTTTGATTTCATTGATTTGATAATGCAATAGTTAAATATCTTCCTTCTCGGTTTATTTTGGTTGATGCACATTTGTTATCTGTTTTAGTTGCATATATATATATATATATATATATACATGTTTCGTCAAACAGGATTATCTGGGGTCCGGTCTAGCCTCGTCACTACCTCGCCGAGGTTAGGCCAGGCACTTACCAGCACATGGGGTCGGTTGTGCTGATACTACACTCTGCACTTTTGTGCAGATACCGGCGCCACAGGTGTCGAACAGTAAAGGACTTCCAGCTTTTGCGTGATCTTCCAGGCGACCCAAGGTAGTACTGCAGCCGTTCGCAGATCTTGGTGTCCTCTGTCTGTTTCTTTGACTGTTATTCCATGTAGTTCGGAATCAGTACTTTTGTTATTTCTTTCAAGACCATTGTATGTAGTACTCTTAGACAGTCTGTGAAAACTGTGATACCAGTTCTTGGGAGGATTGTATAAACAAGAGGCTATTTAAGTATCTTCCACATTTTGTTATTAAATTTTGTTGTAAAAATTATGAATAATGTGTTAACTGCATTAATGAGGTTAATTATTGGCTGGCCTAGCTTTCATTAGTAGGCGCCATCACGATTCCCAAAGGTGGGAGATTTGGGGTCGTGACATCAATAATCTCACAACCCATTGCAGCATCGAAGAGCAATACATGGAATCCAACATTCACGAATAAGATCAACTCTGACCGATGACACATCCTTCACCATAGTTGTGCTAAGTAAACAAATCTGACCCGTTATAGAATACGCGTCCTTATCAGGCCTACCAATGGGCCCCCAAATCAGTTCCGTTCATTCACAAATAGATAAATAACCCTCCAAGCAATAACCTAGCCATAACACATACCATTAGCTGTCTAACTCTGGCCACATCTTCATAGTCAACAACCAAGGGATAGTCCACCACTGAACTCGCGGTCTCCAAATCACAGGAATACAAAAGAATCACCATATCTGATCCCATCTCCAACACTCGAATGACTAACTCATCTCTCATACCCGATCATCTCACTAGAAATACTTCTATAATTCTTCCATGCCACATAGAAAAATTTGAACATCAGTAGTCGATCAACCAGGCGAGTACTGCAATACCAATGAAGCATCTGTAAGTCAAAACAATGTGCACCTTCTAAAATGCGTACCATTCTCAGGTAATACCAATTAGTACTAGAATTCATCTAAACATCTGAGACCGTCCATGCTGTCTAAAATTTATGGCCTTCCCTTCAAAACTGAATTGCAACCTTGTACATATAAACCTCGACCCCATACACCTTACCGCATCTATCATGCCATCATATGAAAAGCACGAGATTCTCAGTAACAACTCTGAATCACATGCAGGATACATACCCCATCAACCAAAAGCTTGTCTACTTGATCCCATCAATGAGAAAGTCACAACAAGCAACACATCCTCATACCAATAGAAAATACCTATCTCAAGCCGTGGTAGAAATCATCGAGACTCTTCAAAAACCATTAGCACAAAACCAAGCCATCAAAACCAAATCCCCTACCTCAACCAAGTCATACAAGTCGAAGACTCAAGAGTATTACCACAAAATACCGGCATAGCCTTACCACATCATAAGAACCCAAAGATCCGATCATATCCATTACCGTGCCGATCCAACCTACTACCAAGCTTTCATATTTCTCCGAGTTCCTTCCAAATTGGATTCAAGTTAACACTTCTCGTTGCAAAAACACCACGATCCTTACCCTAACCTCAGCACAAGAGACTTTAGCATGAAACCACGCCGTCCTAAACCCATAAGCCATCGAATTCCCTTTTAAGCACTCAAAATACCACATCCAAGATACTCACACTGAAGTGACCTTATGTGAATCTAAAGTCGTTTCCTTAATCTCTCTGATACTTAAATATAAAATTTATAATGATACAGAAATACCACGTGTAATGACATCATCCAATGCGAACCTCAAATTTTAGCCATATATAAATCCAAAAAATTCTCAAATGCCACATATGAATCTTAAACTCTTTAGAACCTTCTCGAGAGTCATCCACCCTATTCAAATCTCAAATGCGCCGCCCAAATGAGTCGGACGATCTGTGCTCTCCCCACACTTGGATCGAAGCCATATGACATGATAACTGATATCCCACAATACCGTTATTCCATAAATGCCATAATCATGTACTGTAATTCAACAAAATCCTTCATGAACCCATGTAGCACTAATCATAAAAATACCTTGAATCATCTGTTAAACTCACATTCATCCCCGTGACAGTCAAGACAACTTCCTCAAGCGATCCAAACTCAAATTGCAACACATATGACCCACCGGTAAGAGAAAAACTCTCCACAAAAACATCATAGGGATCATATAACCTCAGAACATCCCGCAGGAGATAACCCTCTTGCTTAGCCTCAAACTGGCACCTCCTTATGCCCTACCATAGTCACAACCACTATGTGTTCACTAAATCTCCCTGGGTCTAAGCTCGTCAACAAAATATAAGAGTTACTTCAACCCGTACGCGATCAATATGAAAGATCCCTCAACACACTCATAACTCCATACTGTACAACACATCAGGACGAAAATCAAGCACCAAATAGACCTTTCCACATCCCAAGCAAACTCTTCTCACCACGTCCAAACTATCTGAACGCATACCACAGTCAAGTCATACTCATCACATAGCCATCCAACCACTAATCGAGCCATAAGCCCCACTCCAAGGGACACTATCGGACATATAAGTCCAAAATCACATGCTCACACAACTGGAACCACCGGGCCCAAACTATGGTCAAAACCCAGCCTCAAGTCCTCCAGACTGGCCTATTACTTAAAACATACAAAGTACGTCGCACTCCCCATCCATGGAATCACAAGCCATCAGTGCACAGCCGATACCAAGTGATCATATGACATACAAGTGAGTGGAAGGAATTCAAAGAGATACATTTCAAGTTGTATCAACGTCACACGATAAGGAAAGAAAGATGGGATGTTTATCCTAAATGCTATGTTGCCTCTCGAAGATAGGTATGAACATCATTCATACCGATCGCAAGACTCTACTATACACTTGCTCATGACTTGTAGAACCTATGAACCTAGAGCTCTTATACCAACTTGTCACGACCCAAAATGTAACTAGTCATGATGGCACCTAACCCAACCCGCTAGGTAAGCCAATTATCCATAAACACAATCCAAATGAGATTAACAAGAAATAAATGATGAAATAACTGAATTCTTATACCATAACCCAAGGACTTGTAGTAAAAGTCATGAGCTTCTAAGACTTAGAGTTACAAAACTTAGGAAAATAACACAACATCTATTTGAAATATACCTAAATAGAATCTCAAATCAAAAACTACCAAGAACAAGTGGTGCGGTAACTGGAATGCAGGTACATCTACAAAGCCAGCTCCCGCCATTCACAACAATATCAGCTCCAAGATCTGCACGCAAGTTGTAGAACTGCAGTATGAGTACAACCGACTCCATGTACTCAATAAGTAACAAACATGTCCCCAGGTTAAAAGCAGTGACGAGCTCGCAAAACGGTCAGAGTCCAATACCAATTGCCAATAACAACTCGTAATAATATAATGAAGGCAGTGCTAGTAATAACTCAAAAGATATTATGCTCACCTTGTTCGCAGTTACGAAAAAGTAGACATGCTTTCTAGGTATAACAATAAAGTCCAAATCTTTCACCGGAATCATCAAAATATGAGTATATTAGAAAACTGTGATTTTTCCCAAACTTTGAACAACAGATAAGACCTTTCATTACCAGATAGCATGAGGAAAGTATATATCTATGCCTACATGTTAATATGCATGTCAAGTCATCAATTATCATATATCATCTAGCATGAGTAATACACATCTCTATGCCTACATGTCAAATGTACATGTCAAATCATGAATGTCACAATACCGTCTAGCATGAGGAAAAATTCATCTCTATACCAACATGACAAGTATACATGTCAAATGAATTATTTCACAATGATATTCCCATGTACTCTCACCCTTAAACATACTCAAGTTGTCTATCTCAAATACCTGCTTTATCACACATACACACAGTCATTTAGCATTATACGAGTCCCCGGCTCATAAGCCCCTCATCAAAGCATGTGTATATATATCACTGTGCATGCGCTCACAGCTTCTGGAGGGGCGGATCCTACCCAAGCGCTAATCAAAAGCCTATAAGGCTTGCTACGGCATGCAACCCGATCCACAATAATAAGCCAAAAGGCATGTTGTGGCGTGCAGCACGATCTACAATAATAGTAATAGCAATAAAGTCAATATGGCCTGCTAAGGCATTCAGCCTGATCCACAATAACACTTTCAACACGACTCTAAGTCCCACCTCAGTCATCAACCTCTCATGTCTCAAGGGCTCATAATCTCATACCACTCAGCCTAACAACTCCACATATGGTAAACAATGATCACATGTGATGTATTGATGAATGATGACAGAGACTAAGATATGATATGCAAATGATGAATCATGACTGAGTGTATAATAACAGTTAAATCAGATAACCCACAGTAAAAAAAATAATCTCATCAAGTCTCAATCAAGTAGCCACATAGCATAAATATTATTTCTATCATGAATGCTAACTCAGTTAATCTAACAGGTAGGAAAAACACAGTACAAGAAGACATGATAACGACATAGTTCAAAAGTCAACCCGGATCATGATTTCCCCGATGCACGTCCACACGCCCGTCATCTAGCATGTGTGCCACCCCAACACATCATAAATAACATGGTTCCAAGGGATAATTACCCTCAATTCTAAGTTTAGAAATGTTACCTTGAACACAACAAATCAAATACCGAGCAAGTCAAACAAAACTCTAGAAATACCATCTCGCGTGTACAACCTTTGAACGGTTTGAAACTAGCCAAAAGAAACTCAAAAGTATCAAATAATACCATAGGAGATAAAGTCAATCAATAAAGGTCGAAACTTTAACAAAAAAACTCTAAGTCAACCGAAAAGTCAAACCCGAACTCGCACCTCGGAACCCAACAAAACCCACAAAATCTGACAGCCCATTTAGTTACGCGTCCAGCCATACTAATTTCACTCAAATCCATCTCAAAATCAATATTCAAAACTCAAAAATTCACTTTAGGAAAGTTTAGACAAAAACCCGTAATTTCTCTTTAAAATTCATAATCCAAATGCCAAATCGAAGATAGATTCATGAAATATAATCAAAATCGAGTAAAAGAAATACTTACCCCAATACAAATTAGGAAAATTCCCTCCAAAATTGCCCAAATCCGAGATCCAAAATCATGTGACAAAAAGTGACTAGATACCGAAACAACTAAAATAACGCAGCAGCTGTTATAGCTCGAATCAGATCCTAGATGACCCTAATACTCACATTTGATAAGCCCAACATAATTCTTGTGAGGATACACCCAAGATAGCTTTTTGAATTACCCAATTTGGACTTAAAATGAGGGACATATGATGTTTTGAATTTTAAAAGGAAGTCTGAATTTTAAGGGACAAATGATATTTTTGTAATTATTTTACTCCAGAAAATCCACAACAAAAGAATCTTCGTTTTAGCACCCAAAAACTCATTCGGAATCTCTTGGACACAAACCATATATGCATTTCAATCATAAAACACGCTACGAACCTATTCGCGCACTCAAAACATAGAAAAGAGGTCATCTTGACCCGATATTGACCATGGTCAAACTCTAGATCCTTAACTATTTTATCAACCATCTATCTAGTCACAAATACATTATCCAATCATACCAAACAACCATCCATCCATCCCCTCGGGACCCCATCCAATCATACAAACAAGCACAAATACATTATCCAAACTTATCCAAAGCCCCAAAACATCCACGAGAACATCACAACAAAGAATCGAGGCTCAAACGAAATAGAATTTCTCTTTTATTAAATCTTCATTATTGCAAAAGAATGTCTGAATCACACTTAAACACTTCGGATTACTTCCAAATTTTGCACACAAGTTCAATTCAACTACATAGACCTATTGAAGCTCTCGAAACACCAATTGGAGTCCAATAACATCATAGTCATTTCTTGGTCAAACTTATGAACTCTTAAGTTCTTTAAATTGCTAACTTTCGACAAATAGTGTCGAATCACTCTATGAACCTTCAAAACCAAATCCGGACATACGCACAAGTCCAAAATCATCATACGAACCTATCGGAACCAAAAAAACTCGATTATGGGTCTGTTATTCCAAAAGTCAAGCCTTGGTCAACTTTTTCAACTTAAAGCTTCCAAATCGAGAGTCGTTCTTCCAAATCAATCCTGAATCACTCAAAAATTAAAACCGACCACACATGCAAGTCATAATTCATCATATGAAGATACTCAAAGTCTCAAACCACCGAACAGAACATTAAGCTCAAAAATGACCGATCGGGTCGTTGTTGAATTTTTTTCAAATTGGGAATGTATGTTATATGTTACCTGACCTAGGAGTGACACACATGCGAGGTGATGAACGTATATACGTACACTAAGGTTATACCATATTTGGGGTAGTATTAGGCTTTTCAATGCTTTATCCGATCGTATGTTCTTCTTGGATTATTGTCACGACCCTAAATCTAACTAGTCATGATGGAACCTAACTCAACCCGCTAGGTAAGCTAAATAGCAACAATCCTATTCAAATGAGATTTAACTGAGAAAATAAATGATGAAATAACTGAGCTTTTATACAAAATCCCAAGGACTGGTAGTACAAATCATGAGCTTCTAAGATTTAGAGTTTACAAAATCTAGTATGAAATAAATACATCATCTGTTTGAAATATACATGAACAGATTAATAATTCTAAAGCTACCAAGAACAAGAGGCAGTTATGACTGGAATGCAGGTACGTCTTCAGTGCCAGCTCCTGCCATACACAGCAACATCAGCATCCAAAATCTGCACGCAAGGTGCAGAAGTGTAGTATGAGTACAACCAACCCCATATACTCAATAAGTAACAAACATAACCTTAGGTTGAGAGCAGTGACGAGCTTGGACAACGGTTAGGATCCAACACCAATATTCAATATCAACTCATAACAATGTAATAAAAGTAGTACAAGAAACAACTCAAAGATATGACGCTCAGCTCATTCACAGTTACAGAAAAATAGGCATGCTTTTCAAGTATAACAGTAAAACCTAAATCTTTCACCGAAATCACCAAAATGTGAGTATATCAGAAAACTGTGATTTTTCCCAAAAGCTTTCAACAACAGATAAGATATTTCATTATAAGATAACATGAGGAAAGTACACCTTTATGCTTACATGTCAATATGCATGTTAAGTCATCAATTATCATATGTTGTCTAGCATGAGGAATATACGTCTCAATGCCTACATGTCAAATGTACATATCAGATGCCCACTTCATCACACACAATCACTCAGCACTGTACGGGTGCCTAGCTCATAAGCCCCTCAACCAAAGCACGTGTGTGTGTGTGTGTGTGTGTGTATATATATATATATATATATATGTATGTATGTATGTATGTATCATCTCCTGTGCTCACTGCTGGTATGTCAGTCTCCGAAGGGGCGGATCCTGCCCAAGCACTAATATAAGCCAACCTAGCCTGCTGCAACATACAGCCCGATCCCATAATAATAAATCTTACAAGGTCTGTTGCGGCATGCAGCCTGGTCCATATAATAATAGCATATATATAAAGCCAATATTGCATGTTGCGGCTCGCAGCCCGATCCCATAATCATCACTCACAATCAGGCACTCAGCCTTACTTAGTCATCAATCTCTCCAGTCTCTCGGGCTCGCGAATGTCATGTCAATCAGCCCAAACAATGATAATATGATGTGACAACAAATAATAACAAAGACCAAGATATGATATGCAAATGAACGAATATGACTAAGTATATAATTGAAATTTAAGAAAATAATTCAACAGTAGAAATGACCTCAACGAGTCCCAACAGGATAAGCATATAGCCTAAACATGGTTTTTAACATGGATCACTGCTCAAGTACTCTAGCACATAGAAATTTCATGGATAAAAACAAGATTTGGTGGCGACACAGTACCACAGGATTAACCGAGTCACAAGTCACATGGTGCACGCCCACACGCTCGTCACTTAGCATGTGCTCACCTCAACACCAAACACATAACACGTATATTCAGGGATTCATACCCTCAGCACCAAGTTTAGAAACGTTACTTACCTCTAACAAATCGAATCAAATACCGAGCAAGCCAAATGATACTCCAAAAATGCCATCCTGCACGTACCGTCTCTTAACAACTCAAAACTAACCAAAAGCAACTCAAGAACATCAAATAATGCCAAATGAAACAAACCTAATCGATAAAGGTCGAATCTTGAATCAAAAACCCAAAAGTCAACCAAAAAGTTAAACCTGGGCCTGCACCTCGGAACCCGACAAAACTCAAAAAATTCGATAAACCATTCAATTATGAGTCCAACCATACTACTTTCACTCAAATCCGACTCCGAATCGATGCTTGAAACTCGAAAATTCACTTTATGAAATCTTAGACAAAATCTCCAATTTCTCTTTTGAAATAATCAACCAAATGCCAAAAACAAGGATAGATTCATGAAATATAATCAAAACTGAGTAGAGAACACTTACCCCAATCCATATGGTGAAAATCGCCTCAAAAATCATCTCAATCCGAGCTCCATAGCTCTAAATATCCTAAAATGGTTGAAACCTTCGAAATAGAGTACTTTATAAGCATTGCCCAGGCGAACCCTTCGCGAACGCGAAAAAATCATCGCGTTCGCGATGAACAAAACAAACTGCCCCCAAAAATACTCTACACATTCGCAGCATAGTCCTCGCGAACGCGATGCACAACTCCAACCTTACACGATCGCATCAGCTACTTCGAGAACGCGAAAACATTCTGCTCAGTCCCCAGCTTCTCATCTTAACTCAATGCAAACGCGATCATAAGGACGTAAACACGATGCCCATGCCCCCACAAAGGTACGCGACGCGAAGAAGGAAAAGGCCGGCTCCCACAATACACTATGCAATCGCGGCCCAATTTTTGCGATCGCGAAGAAGGTCTGAAACACCAGAAACAGCAGTGCCAAGGAACATGGAAATGATCCAAAACTCATCTGGAACTCACCCGAGCCCCTCGGGACCTCCTATAAATATACCAACAAGTCCCAAAACATAATATGAACCTACTCGAGGCCTCGAATCAAGCATAACAACATCAAAACCACGAATTGCGCCTCAAATCGAACTTAATGAACTTTCAACTTTCAACTTCTAAAACTCGTGCCGAACCATATCAAATCAACTCGGTATGAACTCAAATTTTGCGCACAATCCCAAATGAAATAACAAAGCAATTTCAATTCCTGGAACCACAATATGAATCCAATATCATCAAAATCAACTCTCTGTCAAACTTATGAACATTCCAAACCTTCAAATTTCCAACCATCACCAATTAGTGCCGAAATCTTCTAGAAATATTCAAATGCAAATCGGGGCATACGCCCGAGTACAAAATTACCATACGGATCTAACAGAACCATCAAAACTCCAAACCGGGGTCAAATACTCAAAAGTCAAACTTGGTCAACTCTTCCAACTTAAAGCTTCTTAGTTGAGAATCATTCTTCCAAATCAATTCCGAATAACTTGAAAACCAAAACCGATGATTCACATAAGTCATAATACAGCATACAATGCTGCTCAAGTCTTCAAATAGCTGAACAGAATGCAAATGCTCAAAACGACCGATTGGGTCATTACAATTATGATTTATTTGATTGTATGACTACGTGAGCATATGTGGTCATTTTGAAAACCATGTTTTAGTTTATGAGATCTTATTTCGGCATGATGGGCTATTCTTGAGTTTATTGATATACTTGTTTTAGCCATAGTCGTACTATATATCATTAGCACATATCTGCATATTTATTTCTTATGTACTTGTGCATCTTATTGGTTATTTGTTGAGAATATGTTTATATCCTTGGAGATGGAGATCTTGATACGGCTTGATATAGTTATGGCACATTAGGATATTATGAGCGAATTTATATTGCTATGGCACGATGATTTATACAGTGCGGTTATTGTGATATTGATATATTATGACACAATAGATTTTCGTGAGGCGCTTTGATATGGATTCTTCCCTCCGGAGTCAGATGATTATCCATGCTACATTGGGCCCTGTAAGCGCAGGTGATACGCGTATCGTATTTGATCACATAGGATGTACTGGATCATATTGGAGGACATGAGATGTATTAGATATTGGCTGTTGAGTTTTGAGCATGTATGATCATCCTAGACTCACTTAAAAGTATTCATATATGTGCTACTTGGTTCATATTATTTATATATGCAAAAATAGAAATTGAATAATATTTTGGGTATCTTGTTTTGAGAATCATAATTATCTTATCTTTGTCTGTGCACCTTCTTGTTATATTAGTTGTTCTTGGTTAATTTTCAGGAATTTATGCTATTATGAACTATTCAGGTTGTGAAGATAAGTATCATATTTTTGTTAAATCTCGCCACTACTTCTTTAAGATTAGACTTGTTACTTACTAAGTACACTTTATTTAGTATTCATACTATACTTCTACATATTTTATATAGATTCCAGTGTTCGACCTAGCGGTATCAGGAAGGTGCTGAGTAGTTGACTATTAAAGACTCGTGGTGAGCTGCTATGGCGGACTTGCAGCTTATGGAGTTCCTTTCCTTTATTTTATACTGCTTACCTCGTTCTAGATAGTATTCCTATATTATGAGACTCAGTACTACCATATTTTGGAAGATTGTTGCGTTATTTTAGTATTTTTTGATGACTTGAGACTTATTTATATTTTATCTATATCTTTTTCACAAATTGTCCTCACTAGTCTTGCTTTTGGTTGATTATGATTGTTAGCTTACCTAGGAGGTTAACTTAGGTTCCATTACGATCATGGTGGAATTTTGGATCGTGACATTTGTGCATCCACACATGCTAGCATATTATTAGGCACCTCTCACATGGTAGTTTAACATGATGGGGTACATGAATGTCAAATTATATGTTTGAACTATTAGTCATGCACTAAACATATGCATCATCATTTGTATATATGCTACACTGTCACGACCCAAAACCCCACCAAGTCGTGATGGCACCTAACCCGACCTGCTAGGTAAGCTAGACAGTGTAAGATACTACTAGAATGAGAAATCATCAACATATTAATAACACTTCAACAGAATTCAATATAACTATCCCAGGATTGGTAGTACAAGTCATGAGGCACTATGATTTAGACTTAGAAAGCTGGTGAAAGGAATTAATACAACATCTGTTTGAAAGTTACATAACAGAGATGACATCCTAAGCTACCATGAACAAAAGGTAGTATGAATTCGGCACGCGAGTACGTCTCTAATGCAAAGCTCCATCTTAACAGCTACTCAGCTCCAGAATCTGCACACAAGGTGCAGAAATGTAGTATGAGTACAAACGACCACATGTACTCAGTAAGTATCTTGAGTAACCTCAGAGAAATAGTGACGAGGTTTTAGGTCAAAAGATACTCACTAGTAAAATAACTTGTGCAATATATCAAAGACCGGCAACATGAAGTATAGGAAAAAAAAAACAATAACTATAATCTCATCAGAACAAGTAATAACAATTCAATACCTGTAAAGCCTCAGCTTCAACAACAAGTCATCAAATATAAACACACACATTGGCACCTCGTGCCCACATTATCAATCACATTCGTACGGCAAAGACTTCGTCCCATAACGTAAGTTACACCCGCACGACAAAGACCTCGTGTCACAATATAATCCGATTCCGTATCACTTTCCAAATAACATGTTCAAGAAAACTTTTCAAGAATCAAATATATTAATGCACAATGACCGCTTCCTCATCCGATATGCTACCAACAACTTAACAATATATGAGACATCAACTCCATGTAGGTAAATCCATCTTGGGAACCAAATTATCAAGGAATAACAGAGGCATAGCTTAGCATGTTAAATGCAACACAACAAAACATGTAAAAATGCATGACACACATTAGGAAGTCACATGCATATTCAAGCATGTCACGCTCATAACACCACATAACCATAAACAATGAAAATCGGCCCAGGCCATCATATAATATCGCTATAAAACCACCCGCACATTACAATGAAATGCCTCCCTTATGTCACCGCATGTACATAACAATGAAATGCCTCCCTTATGTAGCCGCACACATATAACAATGAAATGCCTCCCTTATGTCGCTGCATGCGCATATCACCACCCTTATACTTCACACAACATCAACAGTGAAATGCCACCCTTATACTCCATGCATGAACAATCGACCCGCAAAACATGCTTACATTTGCCACAATTATCGCAACAATGCAAGATAATAATTTATCATCAAGAGGCATATCCTCATAATAGATTAATAAAGCACACAAGGATAAAATAACGATAAAAAAACGGATAAAGCATGACTATGACAAAATCAGTTATAGCAACCAAGTTCAAGTAGTCCTACAGAGGCTTACTTATATATCACAGAGTGCACACGTCCCAATCAAGGCACATTACAAAAACAAGTCTGGGTGTGTTTATAACCTACGCGTATCTATCTGTGAGGCAATTATAGCATAAGTCTCAAGATTTGCTCAAACGTTCAAAACAAGATACAAATAGTCTCAAAATTTTCTCCTCACATGGTTATTGTGCTCACATAATCAATTAATGGAACAACAAGTAGAATCAAGTGGAACACACAATTAAATAAAGCATAGAGTAAGCTAGAATCTGTTCCGCGCATGAATAATCATGGCACATGTATATACGCTCGTCGCCTCACATTTACATCACATCCCTCATGTAGAAAACAATATCAATTAGTAGAAAAATTCCCTCAACCAAAGCTACGCAACACTCTTAGCTCAATGAGCCCAAATCAAATCTCTAAAATAGTCTTTCCTCTAAAAATCACCTCCGTCAGGCTCAATTGAGTCAAAATATAACTGAATAACATCAAATTACGCTATATGAATCAATCCCAATTAATAAAGTTCCAATCTTTACGCAATTCTCAAAAAGTCAATAAAAGTCAACCCCGGCCACACAGTCAAAACTCGAGTCAAGGGGTAGATATCGACTATTCATAACCCCGCGAGTCCAAATATGTGATTAATTTTCAAACCCGAGTTTAAATCGACTCTCAAAGTTTAAAATTTTCTTTTTAAAATGGTAGTAAAAAATCCCCAAAATTTCCCTTCAAATTCTATAATTTTGGTGTAAAAGTTCATAAGAAATCAAGATATAATATCAAAATTAAGTGCAAATCACTTACCCAATAGCTAAGTGTGACAATCTTCCTAACAAATCATCTCAAGTCGAGCTCCCAATCTCAAAATACGATAAAATGAACTTAAACCCCGAAATGGCCTCTAAGTATCAGCTGCGAACTCAGCATTTGCGAACTCAGCTGGCCCAAGCTAAAGTAGCATCTGCAACAAAATCCTTCACAGAAGCGAAGTCCACCAAGAAGCGGCAACTCGCCATTGCGACCACCATAATCATAATATTGCGAACCCAACCACTGGAGGCCTGTTGCAAAAGCGACACCAATCATTACAAGAGCAAAAAATCTCGTGCTCGCAATTGCAGATGACCACATGCAAATGCGAGAACTGCCTCACGCGCCCAGATTCGCAAAAGCGATATTCCCCTCGCATATGCGACAGTCACATTTGCAACCTATCCATCGCCAATGCGACAACTGCAGAACCAAAATTCCCAGCTAGGCTAAAATCATACGAAATCATCCCGAAACTCACCCGAGCCCCTCGGGACCCCGTCCAATCATACCAACAAGTACATAAACCTCATACGAACTGTATCGCCCACTCGGATCATTAATATAATATATAAAATTACGAATCAAACACCAAAATGTGTCATGCAAGCTATGAAACTCAAGAACTTCAATATTCACAACCAAGCGTCTGATTCCTACCAAACCAACTCGGATTGACACCAAACTTTGCCACGAGTTCTAATGGAAAAATAGACCTACTCCAAGTGCTGGAACAACAATCCGAACCCGATAGCCACAACGTCAACCCTCAGTCAATCTTATGAAATTTCTAAACCCCTAAATTGCCAGCTTTTGCTAAAACGAGCAAAATTAACCTAGGAACCTCCAAATCGAAATTCGGGCATGCGCCTGAGTTCAAAATCACGTTACAAACCTACTGAAATCCCTCAAAATACGAATCCGAGACCATTTACATAAAAGTCAAACCTTGGTCAACTCTTCAACTTAAAACTTCCAAATATGAAAATTTCTCTTCCAAATCAATCCCGAACCTCTCGAACATCGAAATCAACCATACACACAAGTTGTAATATATCATGTGAAGCTACTCAAGATCTTAAATAATCGAACAAAATATTAAAGCTCGAAGCGACTAGTAGGGTCGTTACATACACACCTTGTTATTGTGGTTTTGACATGTGAGTCGTCCGTATGATATGCATGTTAATTGGAAATGCGGTTTTGGCACATAAATTGCCCACGCAGATTATGATATACATGTAAATCGGCCATGTGATTTGGCATGTGAGTTATCTGGATGGATTGTGATATGCATATGAATTGGTCATCCAGTTTGGTAGATGAGCAAAGACTCAGATGTTCTATGTGGATATGGATCAATCCCTCATGAGTCATTGTATCACCCGATAAACAAAGGCAATATGCAAGTAGGTTGTGAGAAACTCATTAGTTTCTAGTTTGATTTATGCTACCGATGGTTTGAGAGTAAATAATGAGTCTTTATCATGCATTACTAACTTTAGGCTTTTGTCAATGCATTTCATATAACTATTGTTTGTGTATATCTTTATATATATATGTTGTTTAGATGCATTCGGTATATGCACTGGAATTGTATAGTTGATATAAGTTACAACTTGTCATATGCTCTATTTGTGCATATGGTTATATGCTTTAGCTATGCATACTTAATTATATTGTATATGGGCCTTATTGTTATTACTATTAGATATAAAATTGCAAAGGTTTGAAAGTAAGTATTTTCTATAAAACCTCGCCAACGGTCAATGAAACCTGCAGAGTATGTGTTGGTATACTCATACTATACTTTTGCACCCTGTGTGCAGATATGAATTTGAGTTGTTGCGGAGTTCATGGGCGAACATTGGAGATTTATCAGTGTTCCAATCGCGAGCTGCCAACTTGTTCATGATAGTCTAGTTTCCTTTAGTTTCTGCTTTGTATTTGAGACAGATAATGCATTATTCTTATAAAGTATTGTAATTCCTATTATAGTAGCTCATGACTTATGAAATTAGTTCTTGAAATTGTAGTATTAGTTTCTGCGTATTTGACTTCTTAAATAATATGATGTTCTTTTATTTTGGATGTATTCGTGTTGATTGGTTTGTGTAACGAGTTGGTAAGGTGTATGAAATTAGTTCTTGAGATAATAGTATGAAATTAGTTCGTGTGATAGTGGTAGCAAAATAACGTCACTGAGAATTGGTAATTGTACTCCTATCTGTCAGATACGTGCAATGAACTCACTCTTTTAGCTATTTGCAAGATCATAATATTATCGATCTAATTCCGAAAAAGCGAGTAGCGAGAAAACAACTAAACAAACAGATTTACTTGTATATTAAACTTTATATATAAGAGGCTTTTCAATCCATATGATTAAGTAGCAGTACTATCAGTTTATAACATGATCACTTTCAAATTTCAAGGTTCCATAGGAAAGAAAAGCTAGGACACCCACGAAGCAGTATTAGGGCATTGATAGCTGGGGTGGGGTTTGATGGGTCAGATCAAATTATTGGAGGGTGTGTCTCATCTCAAGTCTTCTTGGGAGATCAAACACATTCCTTGTGTCGGCATTACGCTGCTAAATGTTAACTCAAGCTCAATTTGACAACCACTCCTCTCTCAGTATTATTAACTACATAAAAGTTAGACTTACATTCGAACCCGGTGGATATTACTATCTGTATTGCAAGATGCAGAGGTCATTCTCTATCTCCTTTTTTTCTTCTAATGTATACTTCGTTAATTTTTTAATGTTTGTTTGATTGTTATTGGAATATTACTGTTTTCTGCTAAACTATATTTAGCAGCAAGAGTTTGGCCCGCTACAAGTTTAAATAATATATATGGTAGGTTTGTCATCTTGCAAGTTTGCGAACGTGATAAAATTCTTCTCTTATTTTGTTTATAATGAAATAATCATAATATGGAAAAGGAAACAAAAAGAATGATGGAAGAAGAAAAGGAAAGGAAAGCAAAGTTTTGAAAGAGAAATGAAGATACAAATGTGAAAGAAACAGACAGTATTGTGGAAGGAATGTACGTAACAACAAAAATGGATACTCGTCTTGTGGGATCCATCGAAAATTTTGTGGATCTTTTACTTACACTACTAGAAAGTGCCAAATGTCCGATCACGAAATCCGTCGGAAATTTTTTATTTCCAAAGAATTTTAAGTGGTCGGAAAAATGATGATCTCAAAATATTTACGACGGAATCGGTCGAAAGTTTCCGACCATTTTAGTCACAAAAGAGAATTGTTTAGCTGAGCGGATGAAATTAAAGCTTGCGACCACTTTGGTCGGTATATTTGCGATCAATTCAGTCGCAATATTATTAATATAAATTAATTAAATGTTAAATTTTTTGACCGATTTGGTCGATAATTTAATTATTATTTTTGATTTTATTTACAATTTCTGACTGGATCAGTCGGAAATTAAGAAATAAAAAAATTAATTATAATTCCGACCACTTCAGTCTCAAATCTGGGAATTTTCAGGTACAATTTCCGACCACTTTGGTCGGAAATCAGTCGCAAAGTTTGATAAAATACAGCAGAACACCCCTGCCAAATCAAATAACCAATACATAGTAGTCAATATCACAAATATTCTATCAATAGAACCTAAAACAAGAAGTATCAAACTTGTAAACATAACAAAACTATTTATTCTATTAAACCACATAAAAATCTAAAGCGTTCAATAGAAATCACATTACACCAAGTCTAAAACGAACAAAGTTTTGCAACAACCAATCAAATCTAAATATCCTATTACATAATCCAAATTACTATCGATCCTCATCGGTTTCAGTATCTTCATTGTTAGATTCTTCCATTGAATGACGTTGTTTTTCATGGTTTGCCATGAATGTCCACATCATACTTATTGTTTCTTGAGCATTGTTCCATTGTTGAGACAATTTTATTGATTTGCGTTTGCATTGTCTCAATTTCTTCAAGTGAAGCAGAAGCACCACTAAATATGCAGTTGAACGACTAGACGATGGCTGCCCTCCAAGTCCGTAGACTATACCTTTATTTATTTTCATGAGAAATAAAAAAAAAAAAGATTAAATGAGCAAGAGAAGAAACATACAACTTGTGCAAAATAATATTAATATGAAATCATATCTAAAAAATTATTAAAATATTTTATGCCTTTATTTACTCCACCGGCTGCCTGTATCCATATCGAAGTCATATCTTCGGGCGTCGGCTGAGAATCAGGCTGAGTTTGTTGCCACTCCTCCATTCTTCTATAATACCCTTCTTGAAATATTATTGACAAACATTATATAAACGAATTAATCTTAATCAAGAATAAAGGTAGTATTGTTAGAATCTTATGTATGTCTCTGATGCACGCGGTTCGACACATGCTTCTGTTGTACCATCCTTCTTCTTCTTCTTATGTGTCTCCTCAAAGACAGTAACATGAGACACATTTTCCCCATGTGCCTTTTCCTTTCAAAATCAAAAATATGATTTTATTACTTGAATCTCATATAAGTAAAGCTTTTTATAAATAAATTACCAATCTCAATCAATGGGCTACAAAACTTATTGAACCTCCAGTGTGCAATGAGCCACCCTTACTGAAGGCTCTGTTTGCCTTCGCCTTTTCACTCTTCTGCTTCCATTCTTCGGTATTCCACTTCGCCAATAGTTGAAGCCAGACATATTCATGCAACCATAAAGGCCTGCTTCCACCTTTCCGAGCAACAAAATGAGTATCTTTAATCCTTTTCTAAGCTCTCCTCTTGAAATTTTAATTTACCTGATTTTCATGCTGAGGCTGCCATACACACTTAGTCTGCAATTAAAATAATGCTAGATGAACACAATAAATATGATATAAATTATATTTATTCGTACATTTAAATTGAAACCACATATTCACTCTAATTTGGTATGGAATCTCTCTCTAGGAATTTCACGACTCACGGAAAAATGGCTTCATAGCTTTCACAACCATATGGGTGATGGCAGAAACCTGCATTATATGTAAAATAAACATTCGTTAAATATATGTACATCTTTATTCTAATAATTAAAAATTAAAGAATTACTTACCCGTCCACATGGGGTACGATAAATTACTGACATTGGTAAGCAACCCAAAGCGATTTGATTATTTATCGAACCTATTCGGTTGTCTGTAAAAAATAATGGACAATTTAATCGATGTATATGATCGTACTCTATAGTTCCACCAGCATACTGTCTTCGTGAAGGAGCAACTGAAGCAGTACTAGTAGATGGGGATGCAGCCGCCTGAGACCCTGCAATATCCAGTCTTGAAATACTAGGAGTAGGTGATGATGGAGATGATAATGGAGTGGAAGATGATGGAGGCATAAAAGATGAACCATCATGCTAACTCGTATAACCTATGAATCTAGAGCTCTGATACCAACTTGTCACGACCCAAAATCCAACTAGTCGTGATGGCACCTAACCCAACCTGCTAGGTAAGCCAATTAAACAATAATCCAATTTCAAATAAGATTTACTGAGAAAATAATGATGAAATAACTGAACTTTTATACAACAACCTAAGGACTGGTAGTACAAATCATGTGCTACTAAGATATAAAGTTTACAGATCTGGTATGAAATAAATACATCATCTTTCCAAATATACATAAAAAGATTTATAAATCTAAAGCTACCAAGAACAAGAGGCAGCTATAACCGGAACGCATGTACCTCTTCAATGCCAGCTCCCGCCATACACAGCAACATCAGCGCCAAAATTTGAACGCAAGGTGGAGAAGTGTAATCTGAGCACAACCGACCACATGTACTCAATAAGTAACAAATCTAACCTTAGGTTGAAAGTAGTGATGAGCTTGGACAACGGTCAGAGTCCAACACCAATAGCCAAGACAACTCATAATAATATAACAAAAGCAGTACAAGTAATAACTCAAATATATGATGTTTAGCTCGTTCATAGTTACAGAAAATAGGTATGCTTTTCAAGTATAACAGTAAAACCTAAATCTTTCACCGAAATTACCAAAATATGAGTATGTCAGAAAAACTGTGATTTATCCCAAAAACTTTCAACAACAGATAAGATGCCAAATCAAGCCAAGCCAAGAAGCCAAGCCAAGCCAAATCAAGCTAAGCTAAGCAAATAGGTTAAAAAAAATACTCCCTTCATTTTAAAAAGATTATCTTAGTTTGACTTGACACAAACTTTAATAAATAAGGGAAGACTTTTGAGATATGTGGTCTTATAAATAAGTCATAGCATTTGTGTGGTTGTAAAACTTTTGAAACTTGTAGTCTGAAATCTGCCATAGCATTTGTGTGGCTATACTTCTTATTAAGGAAATATTAAAAGGTAACAATTTTTTTGAAATGGGCTAATAAGAAAATAATTACAATCTTTTTAAAACATAGGGCCAATATATTTGGGATGTGTTGATAAGTCGAGTAATTAGTTTTAGGTGCGTAGGTATATATTGTAACTACTTTTCAAATAAGTAATAAAAGGATAATTATTTTAAGTTTAATGGATGGTTTGTATAATTTTCCCCAAAAAACAAAAGTATAATAGTTTGCACAAACAAAACAAAACATAAAAAGGAAATTAGTGTAGTGGGGAAAATGGAGATGTGACGTGGGGTGGTATGTCAATTTTTGGAATCATCATATTCTTTTCTTGACAATGTTCTTGCAATAAGATAACTATAATGAACCAAAAGTATTTATTTATATATAATACCTCCAAATGGAGAATTTAGTGGAGTGGTATGTCAATTCGCAATCATCATTTTCTTTTCTTGACAATATCCTGTAATCATACAAGGGAAAAAAATAAAATTTGTCCCTGTATAATTTGAAAGCAAGTAATTTTGTCATTTATTAAATTTTTGAGTTAACATAAATTTTGTTGTTAAAATGGATTTTCTTTTTTTTTCTTGACGCTTAACAGAACTTTAACTTGAGTAATTTATATTTTTTTCTTGAAGTTGGACGCTTAAATTTCTTCCATTTCACACTGGAGCTTCGCTTGTGGGAAAGGCATATATGACCGGAGGCGGACTTACATAAAGATGAGAGGGATCATTGGAACTCGCTAACCTTGATAAAAATTGTGTGTATATATATATTTATATATACATTAAGAACCCATCAAATAATTTTGATATGTCACCTCAAACAGAAGAGTTGAATTGCTCTGTTGGTTTGACATGTTGCATTTATGTCCTCCCTCACTAGATAACCCGGTTTCGAGACCTAACACTTATTCTCTTTTCCATTTTATTTATTTTCCTCTTTGACTTCAAACATAGTGCAGCATCCAATATTTAGTGTTCAATTTATATTTTTTTTTCTTTATTTTTTCTGAGTTAATGAACAATACTTTAGTACTAATACATAGAAGGGGAATAAGATATTTTATTAGCAAGAAGCCAATCACCTTCTTTATCCTTATATTTAAGTTTATAAGCGTTTATCATTTTCTTGATTTGTATAAAAATAAGTAATTCATCAGAAGTTTTCCCAAATACAGTAATAAAAAACTCCAAAAACCTTTAATCACTTATGCCTTCAAGAATCACATAAAAGCTTTTCAAAAAGCGATACAGACCACGGACACAAATCATGAAACATCAAACAAAGCTAACGAAGATCTCGAGAGACGAAAATAAGGACTAGTACTCAAAACAACCTATCGGGTCGTCACATTTTGACTAGTTGGATCATTTAAAATAGATCATTTCATTGTTGAGTCTTTATGAATATAGTTTTATTTGTTCTCTTGATTTTTCTCTCTAGATTATTCTCAAACATAAGATGATATAGTCTTCTCTAGGATATATTTGATCTCCATAAAAAGAAAGTATGTCTCTTGATGTAATGACCCAAAGGGTCATCACTTGTTGTTAGATTGAATTCAGTGTTCCGAGGCTTAAAAACCTCCTTTTTACCTCACCTCGATTTGCATGTGCAGTCTATATAATTTTTCAGATTTTTATGTGGAAAGATTAAAATGTGAAATAGAGCTAGATAAACTCCTTTTGGAACAAAACTCTCTCTCTCTCTTTTAAATATAGAATCCCCGGCGCAGACGGACATTACATAGACAGTCGATTTTGCATGTATAATAATAATAAGATGGTGAGAAACTGTGGAGTTTAGCCCTAATCGCCGATTTGATCAATTCACCTATTCACACAACCGGAAACCAACGGAGACACCCATACCGCGTGCTCAATATGTCACTCGCAATTCCATGAAAAGAGTGTTTCCAGGTGCGAGTTCAATTGACTCGGAGGTAGTGGAAATATCGCGACCTATCAATTGGAGTTCCAAATCGGAATCTCCTAAGCAAAAGCAGTGTAGGATACGTACATGAGTTGGGTTACAAGAATTGGGAGTCGGAGGAATATTCCGGTGGCTTCATTTTTCCAATGTCGGCGATTGTGTTTGACATTTTTCATCACATGGATCTTCTTATTCAAAATGGGCATCTTAAAGCCAATTTGTCAGACGTTTCAAGGTTGAGAACGTCCCGTTAGCGAGGTTGCACTTTCTTCAACTCGCGATCATCAATTTCCATTGCCTTTGACGCTTGTGAAGTACCATCAAAGATTTGAAGCCTTCGGACACAAAGTTTCAAGGCGAAGATTTGTTGGAATCTTGAATTTGGTTGCAAAGCGAGGTAAGTATCCAGTCTAACTTTAGCTTGAGGGATTAGGAGTTGTGTCCTATTTGTTAATTGCTTCTTGTTGAGTACGACGTATAGGCATGGTGACGAGTATCTATACGTTAGTGTCGAGCATGACCGTGAGTCTTAAATGGATAGTTGTTGTGTTCTTAAATGATACTACGAAAGCCTTAATTGATGATTCTCGATGTTGAGCAAGAATTTAGTTTATTTATCGTGGACTTTAATCATAATTGAGTATTGGCATTAGTTGAACTGAGTAGAAGTTGAGTTAAGTTTGGTTATAGTTGATTCTCCCTTGCCGGGATGACTGCTTTAATATTATTGTTCCCTTATTGGGAAGTTATTATATTCCTTTTGTTCCTTCGCCGAGATTTCTTGTGATTTTTGTGATGACTTGTAAATGGGAGCGGGTGGTATGCCTACCACAAAATATGATGAAATGAGAGCGGGTGGTACGCCTGCCACAAGATATAATGAAATGGGAGCGAGTGGTACGCCTACCACAAGATATGAGAAATGGGATCGGGTTGCACGCCTGCAACAAGATAGAACTGAAAGTGAAAGTTGCCTGTATTTCTTTTTATTCGTGTTAGAAGTTAAATTGTAGTTTCCTTATTATTCTTTGATGATCTGTTTTATCTGCTATCCCGAAGCATGTTTCCCTTCCCCAGCTTTAATTGTTTAATTACTTCTATCTTCCCGCTGTAGATGTGTGTGTGTGTGTGTGTGTGTGTGTGTGTGTATATATATATATATATATATATATATATATATATATATATAACTGCACAGGTCTATCTGGAGTCTGGTCCTAGCCTCGTCACTACCTTGCCGGGGTTAGGCCAGGCACTTACCAGCACATGGGGTCAGTTGTGCTGATACTATACTCTGCATTCTTTTGAGCAGATCCCAGCGCTGCAGATTTCGGACCGTAGTGAGCTTCTAGCTTCTTGCTTATCAGGCGGCCCAAGGTAGTCCTGCAGGCGTCCGCAAGTCTTGGTGTCTCCCGCTATCTATTCTACCTGTTTCTTTTATGTAGTCCCAGAGACAGTACTTTGTTATTTCTTTCAGACCCTTATTTGTAGTACTCTTAGATAGTTTGTGAAGCTGCGACACCAAATCTTGGGTAGTTTCGTTAAGGAGATTTTATTAGCGGTATTTTAAAAGTCTGAAATTTTATTATTCCGCTCGTTAAGTTATGTTGTTTATTAGTTGTTGGTTTTAAGTTGTAATGAATTTAAAAATAGAAACAAGACAATTAATTCGATTGATTGGCTTGCCTAGCTTTCACTAGTAGGCGCCATCACAACTCCCGAGGGTGGAAAATCCGGGTCGTGACACTTGATTACTTTGAGAGAGACGCGATTCTCGATATGACTGGTTGGATCAATAAAATTAATTAAATGCCTTAAGTAAGAACATAAAGCAATGACAAGTAGAAGAGAAATTGAAGGGTCAATAGGGATTGTGGCTCTTTACAAACTTATTTTTAATTTTTTGATCTAATCTTTTTTGTTACACATTAAAGATTTACTTTTACACATAAAAGATCTAAAAAGGTTATTTTCTTGACCTGTATAACAATAAGTAATTCATCAAAATTTTCCCCAAATACAGTAATAAAAAACTCCAAAAATCCTTCTGCCTTCAAGGATCACTTCGGTAAAGTAGCAAACATCCATCGATTCAATGATAGTGACTGAGACTCTGTTTGGATTGCTTAATAGACCTTCAATCTTGATCTTATTTGGTTAAGTTTTTAATATTTCGAACGTTCTTTCGGCCACTGACTCATATTTATTAAGTTTTCAAGGAGTTAGTGCGCCAAATTTTATCGTTATTAGCTAATATATCTATGTCAAAAATAGCGGTACCTTCGCTGCGTTCAAATCCTGAGTCCGCTTTTATATATGATGCTGAGTTATTAATAGAGTATGAATGAACTAAAAGTATGGCGGAAAGCAAAATTGAATAATTTCATGTAGTACACACTAAAATTTGAATATATTTTCATAAAACAACCACAAATATTCATTTATACAACAAAATCAGTAAATGATGGAAACACTCAGGGTAGGATTAGGAAGCCTTGCTCCCTTAATAACTTTAATTGACTAGTTGGATCGCTTAAAAAAAAAATTAGTTTTATTGTTGAGTCTTTATGAATATAGTATTATTTGTTTTCTTAAATTTTCTCTAGATTATTCTTGAACATAAAATGAAATAGTCTTTTCCAGTATAATTTGATCTTCTCAAAAAGAAAGTATGTCTCTTGATTACTTTGAGAGAGAGACGCGATTTTCAATGTGACTAGTTGGATCATTAAAATCTCAATTAAATGCTTTAAATTAGAACATAAAGCAATGACAAGTAAAAGAGAAATTGAAGGATGAATTGGTTTTGTGAATTTTTACATATTTGTTTTTAGTCTTATGATTCAATCTCTTTTTCTACACATCAAAAATTTATTTTTACATATAAAATTAAAAAAATTATTTTTTAATTTTAAAATTATTATTAAAAAAACATGATGCACAAATAGCACCAAATTGAAATGGAAAGGCAATAAGTGAATAAATCAAACATCACATGTGCGTAGTTCACACTTTAGAACACTTTCTGTCCAAACGAAACGGAAAGCCATGTGGTGCAATTCCAAAATCAGCTCTACTTCCCTTCCACGAATCCCAACTTCGACTTATATATATACTAGTTGAGAGGAGCCCCGGGTCCAAGCTCATTTGCAAGCTCACTTGGAAAAAGGGATTTTTTTTTACTTTTAGCTCGCGTCAGAAATTATTTACATTCGATAAGTAAAAAAATTTATATAATTTATATAAATTTTATATATAACTTACAATATATATATATATATATATATATATATATATATATATATATATATACACAAACACACACAAAAGAAATATATACTTTTTTTTACTATTATTTTAAGAATGGATATACAATATCATTTTTCTGAAAAGTATCGGCTTAGTCCATTTAAGTTAGATCCTTTCTAACTATGAGTGGTGGAAAACTAAAATGTTCAAGTAACATTCCCCAAGCAGCTTATATAGATTGTATGTTATTTTTCCATCAATTAATTAATCGCACAGCTTAAGCCTTGTAAAGGAATATAATGCTAGGCCAAAAATCAAATTTCATCTTCAATTGTTCAATATGACGACATCAATAACTTCTACTATGAAACAAGGGTGACTCCTATCAGAATCCAATGGATTAACTAAAACAATCCGACAACAACAAAAGTAAACTCTAGGCTACATAGCGACATTTTCCAAAAGGCTATGCATTGTACCATCTTTAATTTACAAAGAACGGAAGGCATTGTTGAATTCTCATTCCACTTATAAAAATAGAGTAACTAATAGATCTAATATGTCTCTGAGCTCTTTGATTCTTTCGGGCACTGTAATTGCTACCTGACAGGGAAGCGTCAAGACCCCCTGTATTGGGTCGGATACAATCGAGCGTGTAAGAAAGGTCAGGCTCAAGCGTAATACAAGACCGGACTACTTCATATCGGGATCAGCATTTCGGGAAGGAAAGCTCGAAGTCGAGCATCGTTGGGTTCGGAACTGAAGCAATCGAGGTAAGACAATCGACGCCAGTCAAGGAAGATGCATCTTATGGCAAACGGATCAATTTCGTATAACGGGAAGACCGAAGATCTCGTGGGTTCCTGATATTTCAGCGGGAGTTACGGTCCCAACTATCATAGACGTTAAATCATTATTTTAGGGAAATTCCATCCCGTAATTATGGGAATTTATCTTGAATCAGGCTTTTACCATATGTAGGACTCTTCTTTTACCTATAAGAGGGGCATTTATCTTCATTGTAACACACGATACCCATTACAGAAATACTCATTATTATTGCTATCTCTTAGCAGAATTATCTACTTCTCATTGCATATTGTTTCATTTCAGAAAATCTATTCAACCCTAACGGTTTGATCATCCTTCATTCAATTATTATTTACTGCCACATTTTTCATTGTATTGAATAATTTCACATATCCTTAGCACCGCAAATAAATTCAATTGTTTCTCGAATTTTAGAGTAAACACCCCCTCAACATCTTTACAAGTGGATGTTGGTATAGATGAATGACCAGGAAATGAACAGATGGCCAATTGCCCCCCACACATTTGTTCAACTTTCTCATTACCACTCAGTTCTTCAGCCAATAGCGATGGAGCTTTCTCATGCATAAGATTCAATATAATCAATGGCTTGTTTTTCCTTAGCGCTTGTTCAGTCAAATTGTGAAGATATTTCTGCTGCCGAAGCAGCGTAACAAACTCTTCCTGTGCAGAACTGGACAGAATTTTATGCCCTTCTTCATCGTGAGATCACACTTTGTCAACTTGTATACCCTGCATAACAAAAGGTTAACAATTCAAAAGGACTCTCATAAAATAAATATATTAGGTTTTCATGAGATCCATCACACCATCACCAGGGCTAAGATTTTTAAATCTCAGCTATTGCATGCTCTACAACACAATCTTGGCAAATCACGCAAAACACAGACTTGTTAAACAAGGATATAAAATGGACTGTTGTACAATGTATCAACATAATGTTTGGGCACTCCGTATGCAGTACTTTCCATATAAAAAAAGTTGGTAATGAAGTGTGTGCTTCTCAGTCTTTCTTGTTGCCTTCGATCAAATCTTAGTAACAGCAGCTCTGCATTCCTGACACTTAAAAAAAATCTCAAAGTGGCTGAACTTACAAGTTAGAACCTCTTACAGGAAAATGCATATGCTAAAGTACAGTAAAAAGAAAAGCACAACTGATGATTACAAATTGCTATACCTCGCTTCAAAATGCATATACTTTGAATAAGTGACTGACCCAGGTGGCCGGAATGGTGGATGCTTACTAATAATTATGTATAAAGGTAATGAAGCATTTTGAACAACCAGGATCTAAGCAAGTTAGAGCCATAAAACAAACACGAAGCACGGACATCTCCGATGGAATTTCTGGAGTAGCACCTATAAGATCAACATCCTTTAAAACATAGAGAAGGCACTCCTGCTACAAAGTTTCAAGTTCATAGTTAAGAAACAACCCTTGTCCGCATTATTAACACAGAAGGTACGCTTAACTGCACAAGGCCAACTTCTGTGGAGAACCCCATCATCTTCTCCAGTTATGTGTTTGTATTACAATATTATATAAAAATTTATCGTGCAAAAAGAAATAATAGGGTTACTCCATTAAATTTCTTTCTCCAAAGAATAGTTTTCTCAGCATCACAAAATCTTCCTCAACTTGAACTACTAAGTTTCTCGTGAAAGATATGCCCGAAGAGGGAAAAAAATGAAGTTTGTGAAACTAACAAACGCATCCTTTAGCTCCCCTTTAGCTGTGTTGTTTTCTAAATTATAATCCTACCCTTTTTTCGTCAAAACGCCAAATAAATCATCAGGAGGTTTATTTTTTATTTTTTAATAAGGCATTAGAAATCTAATTTTTGCACAAACTCAAAGTCATTTATCCTATCCTTTTTTTTTTAAAACAAAATCAAAACACCTACTAAATTTCTAATGCATAGCCTTCCAAGCAAGTAGCATAATATTTTTAGAGTTATATTTAGCTAGCAAACTCATATTGCATCATTCAGAGACAAAAATTTTGGGGGTTACCTTTCCCGGACCAGCCCTACACTTCATTGAATTTTTTAGGAGCTTCACTAACTCGAGAAGCCTCAAAAGGTAAACTCACAATTTGAACTATTATACATAATGAAGAAGGATTACCCATAATATAGTTGTGTCTTGTTGGTACAATAAATCTACAACAATAATAAGCTTCTTCTAACCAAGTCAAAGAGGATACCCTTGACGACCAACAAACTCTGAATCAACCCAACGTCCATGGGTCACGCTCTTATCAATTGACCATGATTCTTGTCATCTCATAGAGAGACTCATGTCCTCACCCAATAAAAGGAGCCTAGAACCTCCAAGCAAGGGCATCAATCATCAATTACTCCCTGCAACTACTACATTACTCAAGCTCTCTTTGTTTTACTTGTTCTTGTTCTAGACTTGGCCGACTTTATATCGACAAGTAACCTTTGCATCTTAGACTGGACAACAGAACAATAATAAAATGACTCCCTCTCTTTCTCTCCATCTCTGAGTTTTCTATTTACTGTTATTTCTATTATTTCAGTTCTTTTGCTATTTGTGCCATTTAACGTGATCTTGGTAGATTTTAGTATCTAAAGTAATAAGACTTTGAGCACTATTGAGAATGTAACTGTGTATACAAGAAGTTTAGTTTAGGTGTAAGCTGATTTTTAATAGCTTTTAGCAAAATCATGTTTTCTGATAAAATATAGAAAGGCATGGGCAGGCAACCGTTACAGATCAATAGCAACCAGAAAGTCATCTAATTCCCAGTTTAAAGACTGCAGTTATCTTGCCACAACTTTCGGAGCTTAATTCGGTTGTTATTTGTATTATGTGACAAAATACTTGAATGTTGTTACACCTGTGAGTGCAGCTCCTGGGGAGGTAGTTAATCGATCAGACTGACTTCACCAACGAAAACACATTGTAAAGATTGACATTTTCTTTTGAGTAGTCATAATTTCACAATTTAGAATCAGCAATGCAAGGAGGTCAGCAATTTTATCTTAAATAAGAGATTTGAAATAGAAAGATGATATACACAATAAGAATAGATGACATACTGCAAAAGTACTTCAAGATAACCACAATGACACATCAAAAGGTGCATTTACACCTGAATTGAATTCAACCTTGTTGGGAGCAACAAGGCCACTTTTACGTGCAGAAGTAAGATACTTATTAGAAACGACTATGTTCATATTAATTGTGAAATAGAAATTCTCCAACAGAGAAACACAGAAGTAGAATAACTTGTGATTCATTCAGACCTATCGAAAAAAATATAAACTGGTGTTCATTCAGGAGAAGCAATATGAAAACCATTCAGTTACATGAGGCAAATAAAATTGTGACTTCTTTTATTTCAAAAGAAACTTATGGCAGAGCAAGCAAGTGCAATAAAAAGTAAAATAATGCTTCTACATGGTCTTATATCTTATCTATTTTTAATAGAAAAATTCTCATACTATTAATTGTGAAGGCAATTGAACGTCTGGTTTTTATCTCCAAAGTTGACACAATAATACAAGGAAAAATAAATAATAAAAATTACACTACCTATCAGTGTCTTTTAGTGTCCAAACTCAACCAACAAATAACACCAAAACCTTCTCTTTCTTTAGCAATCCATTGAAAATCAAATGATAAAATTTCTTCCATTTATCACACAGTAAACCAGCCGACAATGATTGAAAAACACATCTACTGACATGAAAGAAGCACTCTATAGTCTATACCATTTTCTCAAATTTGAACCCAGCAAGAGGACATAAATGGGTGCACACAAAGGTAAAAGAATACAAAGACAATAGAAGGGAAAAATGAGAAGAGAGAGAGCATCAGTATCATTACCAAGGGATCTCAAAATAGCCTCTCTGTCTTTGTAGAAATTAACCTACATGTAACTTTATAGAACTTATGTCTCAAATTCCATTGGCTTCAACAACAACAGTAGAGGGCTCTGCAAATTGAATCATCAGACCGCTTCGAGATAGTTATCTCCAATTCAACAGGGAAGACGCTGGCGGAAGCAACAAGAGCGTAGGTAGTCTATAAACCACGAGTCCACAAGAGAAGGAGATGACTATCAGATCTCTAAACGAAATTCCTTAAATACCCCTGAGAGGACGACGAAGAGCTGCTTATGAAATCATTGGACATAAGATATCCAACATTGCGAAAGGTAATTCCATTCAAGTTATATATTAATGTGCTTAATATTAACATAAAGTGCTCGCGCAACAAAGTTATAAAAGTACATTCTTGAGCTTGCTGGAACACAAGAACATTTGGATTGTTCATGCTCATGTTGGTGGTCCATCTAATTCGAGGGAAGATGCTAACGGCTGCAGTACACAGCACGTATTTCATCTGGGTATCCACTGGAAAAAAAAGAAACCAAGCATTAGAATTAGAAGATGTCATTCCAAGCTAAATCTAAGATAATAAATGTTATAGCAAGAGAGGGAGAGAGAGGGCTAGCCTCCAATTCATACCAGAATGCTGCTATGTCTAATAAGTAGGAAAAGAAAAATACAAACATTCTAAAAGCATATATATGGTGCGCCAATATTACACACACATGTGGAGAGAGAGACACCAAACTTACTCTTACATCCTTTAGGAGACACTGATAACAAAATAAAAATCACCTGCGTAATAAAAGGTGAAGTAATATGTTACAAATGTTTTTTCCAGAGAAGTAAAATTATCTCGTCCGAAGCTCTGAACTCTTATAACTATCTTAGATGACTACTATTCTTCTCCTGTTAAATTATAAAAGTCAAAACACATGAAGGCAGAAGGCATAACGATATACATATCTAATCGCAGGTACAAAGCATAAAAAACATCAAATATACCAGATACCACACTAACATGCTGATTTCAATAGCTGATAAATCTGCTCAAGTACACATATCACAGTGGAAAAGGGTGTATTCTTGGAAGGAAAGGGTTAAGATACAAACTGCAGTGAGTATGAAGCAATGTAAATAGCGGTAATTGTTCATAGGTACACTCGCACATCCAGCAGAGCAAGGTAAAGAAGTTATCTGTTCTCCATGAATCCCTTTACTTGTTCTTCCTTTTTGTTGTCTTATCAAACATATATTTCTTACATTAGATGAGAGACTTAGTTACATATTGAATCTATATAGAAACTTTAACTCATTGAATAGAAGTAATGAAGATTTCTTTCACTTGTTGCCTGTTCTCATTTATGAAATCAAAAAAAGTCTTAAGCTAAATGGTTTAAACCTAACTGAACTTGTACATTTTCTTCTATGATGCTTTTGTACTCCTCTCACATTACTACCTTGCCTTTTCTTTTCTTTTCTTTTTTCATGCAATTTTCCTACTTTTCAGTCCAAAGACACGGATGTTTCCAGTATTACAGAAATTTCATGAAATAATATGCTTTAAGTAAAAGCCTCTGAAACATCAAGAGAATACAGTAATAGACAGAAGAATGACTGTAAAGAGATTAGTTCATTGGTGGCTTTGCTGATTTCCACCCCCCACTTTATTAATTTGCAGAATAATTTTTGGCTACAATGGTCTTCAACTAACTTCAAAACATTAAAGGGTTCGAAATAACCAGCCACCACAACACCACCAAACAGAGAAGCAAAAAGGAAATCTTTCGAGGGAAACATCATATTAAGAAGCCAAATTATTTCAATCAGATAGGACACTCTCCCAAATCAGCATGCATAAACAAATCATAAGTTTTCCAAAAACCTCGGAAAACCTAACTTCTATGTTCCATAATCCAACAACATTTCCAGGATATTGGCTTGTATTATTCAATACAAAATGGCTCGAGTTGAAACAAACAATATGGAGAACCATTCATAGGTTAATAATGTGAAAACAAAGCGAAAAATAACCTCTTACCGTCACAACAATATTCCTCTTTCCCCCTGACGGCAACTTTTACTTTCAAAAGCCTGTGCAATTAAAATTATTCAAGTTCTTATAATGTCATACATTAATAAACAAAATGCACTCCAGAACCTGAGTCATAAGACCATTCAATTTCTTCCTAATATAACAAGATTTCAACTTTACCCTCAAGCTTATACCGGTCTTAAAATAACCAAGAACCTTACTCTGAAAACCATATTAACCTTCTTTTTTACTATCTCAATTTCAACATTCCTCTGCGCAAGGGAAAGTCAGGTAGTTGACTTTATGAAGTAGTAGATCATCTAAACGTGAGTAGAGGACAATTTTAGTACTCCAGATCAGGATACAATAATAAATACTCCATATGATGTAGGGGTGGGCATAATACCGACCGAACCGAAAAAACCGACCGAACCGAAAATTTCGATTTTTTCAGTTTCGGTTTTTCGGTCGGTTTTCGGTTTTTAATTTTATAAAAGTTCGATTGTCGGTTCGGTTTTCGGTTTTAGAGGTTCGGTTTCGGTTTAACCGAAAAACCGAACTTTTTACTCTATTGGTTTAGGTTATTCAGTTATTGGACTCTTAGACTTAGTTGGCCCAATGGCCAATCCCTAATCTGAAGTGCAAGCCCAGCCCAGTTCCTCACTCCTCAGTCCTCATTTACGAAAACTGAAAAGTTAGTCCTCACTCCTCAATCCTCATTTAGACATTTACAGTAAAGTCGAAAACCCTAAATCAGTAAATCCTAATCGCTATTCCTCTTCCTCACTCCTCACTCCTCAGTCCTCAACTCAGTCCCTAATCGCTAATCCTCACTCCTCAGTTACGAAAAACCCTAGTCGCTAACGGCTAATCCTCACTCCTTAGTTCCTCACTTCCTTTGTTCCTCAGACTCTCAGAGGCTCAGAAGTCAGACTCACGAGTGACGACCCACGGGCCCAGTACCCACATACCACTGCCGAGTGCCGACTTCAGGTTCTACTTTCAGAGTTTCAGTTCCTCACGAGAAGTGGCGACGCCCTCACCAGTACGTCCGAAATTAGGGTTCCGACTTCTTCCTCAGGTGTCAGGTTAGTGGTTACCTCCGGCTCCTAGCTCATTCTTTTGAGTTCCTTTTTAGTTTTCCTTCGCCGCTCCTACTCCTGATTTCGTTAATTTTTCAATTTTTCTGCTATTGTTTACAGTTGCATCCTTTGTTTTTTATTTTTTTTGCCTCTGTTTTTGCTTTTGTTCTGTTGCCTCTGTGCCGACTGCTGCCTTGATTTTATGCGAGTTGCGACATGCTACAGCCTACATTTATATCGTATACCAGTTTGTATTTTTAATTCTGTTTTCATTCGATTTTCTATAGATGGCAGAAGTTGAAAGTAGAGTAAGTGAGGTCGGCTCATCTGAAAGCAAACCTACTTCTTCACCTACAAATTCAGTTGAAACTAGTGAAT
>MCJB01050135.1:0-82323 GCA_002018475.1 Nicotiana obtusifolia
TGCTTTGTATTGTTTTAATGTGTTAAATTTAGTTATTTATTATTGTCATATGTATGCTTATTTGCTTTACTATTTGTTTACTTTATCCATGTCTAATTGTTAATTTTGTAGCATATAGGTATTTGTATATATGTTTGTTTAACAGGTTTATCTGGAGTCCGGTCTTGCCTCGTCACTACCTCGCCGAGGTTAGGCCAGGCACTTACCAGCACATGGGGTCGGTTGTGCTGATACTACACTCTGCACTTTTGTGCAGATACTGACGCAGCAGGTGTCGGACAGTGAGTAGACAGATTTTCTTGTTTTTGGCGCGACTCTCAGGCGACTCAAGGTAGGACTGTAGACGTTCGCAGCCCTTGACGTCATCTGTCCGTATTTTTGTACCTATTTCCATATAGTTCGGAAATAGTATCCTTTGATATTTCTTTCAAGACACTTATATGTAGTAAATCTTAGACTGTCTGTGAATCCTGTGACACCAGTTCTTGGGGGTAGTTTGTTAGGATGGATTACGTTCGTATATTAATGTTCTTTGTGTTTAGCTACTTTCTTATGTTGATACTTATGATTTACTAATGGTTTTGGTAAAGAAGGAATGATGTATTTATAAAGATTCCGCGCGGTGAAGTATCATATTGATTTTTGAATGAGAAATGGGTGAATTGGTGGAGTGACTGAGAATAGAATGATATTTATACATATATATAATATCTTATATTATTGCATGTTGTTATATATTTATGTTGCGATTTGCTTTAGATAACTGTTGTAACTTAATTAAATAATTAATGAATTAATTATCGGCTGGCCTAGCTCCCATTAGTAGGCGCCATCACGACTCCCGAGTGGAGGGAGATTTGGGGTCGTGACAATATAAAGGCTTGTAATAAATCCTATAACAAATGCATATAACTTCAGTTCCAGGCAAGTAATCATAACCATGAAGCTTAATACTTAATATTAAAGCATTTAGTGAATTATCATCGCTTAACGAAACCTGCAAATTAGGATAAGCATTAAAATACACACGATCATAACCCAAACTTGTTTGAACCGTTCCTATAAGGGACTTCTTCCAATTTTGGTTTCTGCCATCCCTAAGTGCTGCTATAAAGCTCTCAGATAAGCCTCTCAATGTAAGGGGCTTAAAGGCAACTTGTATTAAACCTATATGCAAGAATTTATGTGTTTCCCTATAAGGGGCTAAATCATTTTCAAATAATAATAATCTGAACGTAGCATGGTCACTATCTACTGTGATGGTCTCTTCAGTAGTTTTAACTACTTGTTTTAAAGCTAATTTCTCAAAGTTACCTAACTGATATATAACCTTAGGTTGAATTCTAGGGATTGTTCACTTATTAAGGAGATCTAATTGTTGGGGCATATCATACTCTTCTTTCCTACTGTTTTTAACAGTAGTCTGTTTCCTAATGATATTCATTAGTAGAGAAAGTGCTAAACTTAGTATCTGTTACTATTCTGAAACATGGCTCTGATACCAACTCTTTACATGATCGCTTCGATGGAGCTACAGGGAGGAGTACTAAGGACTTAAACCCTGTCAAATTCTCAGTTTTCCCAGTAAACTCTAAGCCACGGTCTTGCCTACTAAACCCTTTCACAACGCCCATCTTGGCTTAAAAATGGGTTCTGATGAAGACCACCGGTTATACTGCCATAACCAGAGCTTTCTTTCTAAACTTAAAACTGTCTGGGTTTAACCTTTAGCCTAAGTCTCATCGGAAAGATACAATATTGAAATTAATACTACAGCATGCCACAGAATAGCTCAAGATTCCTAAGTTTAACACTTAAGTATTTAGCTTCATGGTTATGATTACTTGCCTGGAACTGAGAAGACATAGTTATAAGAAGAGAAAGGATTTTATTAAATCCATTAAACATGATTCGATTATATTCTCAAAGTTTGACTTAAAATCAGGCTATTGGCATATTCAAATAGCTGAATCAGATAAATATAAAACCGCTTTTAATGTCCCAATGGGTCAATATGAGTGGAATGTTATGCCATTTGGTTTGAAGAATGCTCCTTCTGAATTTCAGAAGATTATGGATGATATCTTTATTTCTTATACTAATTTCATAATAATCTATATAGATGACATTCTGGTATTTTCAAAAATTATTGAAAGTCATTTTCGACATTTAGAAATATTTAGAAAAGTTATTATACAAAATGGTTTGGTTGTTTCTAAGTCAAAGATGAATATTTTTCAGACTAATATTAGATTTTTAGGTCATAATATTGAAAAGGAAAAAATAATTCCTATTAATCGTAGTATCGAATTTGCTTCTAAATTTCCTGATATTATAACTGACAAATCTCAATTGCAGAGATTTTTTGGGCAGTCTTAATTATATATCTCCTTTTATAAAGGATTTAGCTAAAGATACTGCTATTCTTTATGATAGACTCAACAAGAACCCAAAACCTTGGACTAATAGTCATACAGATGTTGTTCGTATTATAAAACAAAATGTTAATAACCTTCCTTGCTTAACACTTGTTAACCCAAATTGGAAAAGAATTGTTGAAACAGATGCTTCTGATATAGGATTTGGTGGTATAGTCAAACAAATATCTTTTGATAATAAACAAGAATATCTTGTTAAGTTCTATTCTGGGAAATGGAATAATTATCAGAAAAATTACGCAACTATAAAGAAATTCTTGCTATAGTTAAATGCATTTTAAAATTCCAAACTGATTTATATAATCAAAAGTTTTTAATAAAAACTGATTGTCAAGCTGCTAGATTTATCTTTAACATAGATTTCAAGCATAATGTTTCAAAACAAATGTTTGCAAGGTGGCAAGCTCTATTATCCCCTTTTGATTTCGAAATTGTTTATAAAAAAGATAGTGATAATAGTATTCCTGATTTCCTTACTAGAGAATTTTTGAATTCATAATTCTCTGTGTTTTATTTTTCATATGATACCACAATCTACACCCCCTCGGGGAAGGGGAAGAGGTAGAGGCAATGGCAGAGGTAATATCCTTGCCCAAATTAGAAATAAAAAATTAATAGCTTCTAATTTTTGCAGAAAGTTGGGGGTTAATACTGACCACCCTATGTACAAGAAATTCATGGATTTTATAAAATCCAAACAGAATACGGGTAATAACCCACCATTATATTCAACAGCTTTGACAGAGGAAGGTCAAGAAAGCAATGAGGTTTATAGCCAAAATCAACAGAAAGAATTGATAATTCTTCTGGAACAATTAGATTTGAAATGGAAAGAGAACCCATGGCAAATAATGGCCAAATATTTAGACACGGCATCATATGCCTCAACTGCTTACAAATATAGAATGAATTATGATCTGATTCTATTATCAACCGGCTCAGCTGAAATTCAGCATCTCTATCCTTCTACTACGAAAAACATTTATAACTTTTCCAAGATTATAATCAAGAAAATTATACCCTTAGATGAATGGGGTATCAGTACTTTGAAAGAAAAGGATTATATCCACCCAGAATAGAAAATACCTGTTAAATTTAATTATTGGGATTATATCTAAAGTTTTCATAAAACTTTCTTATATGAAAATTCTAACAGAAAACATTCCCGGTTTATTAAAATCTGCACGAATGTATTTGAGCAGAATTTACCAAATTGGTTTTGTGACTGGTGGATTTAATATGGTCCATCGATGGAAATATTACCAGAAGTTTATAAGAGTTTATATACACATTGGGTAGATTTATCACCCAATTAATATCTTTGCAAAAGGATAATATATTTTTTGAGGGTATGACCCTTATGTACTTCTTTATAGAATTTTCAATTCCATGGATTATGAAATAAGATATAGAAGTTAGTCACTAGTAGGGAATTTTCCTGCTTAAATAGAATCTTTTATACAAAATTTTGGAGTAAAATGCTTCAAATAGGCAAGGAAGGTAATATCCACGGGCAAGAAACTTTGGATAATATCCACAAAGCATAGTAAGAATTACAGTTCAAGGAGCCATGTCAGTAATCATTCAAGCAAATAACGAGAAAGCTGCAAATGAAGAAGGGTGCAATTTCGAAAAAGGAGATTCTAGCCTCCTACTTCGAAGAAATTAGAAAGGATATGATAAGAAATTTTGATACAGAATTTTCAGACGATGTATCCATGGCCTCATTAGGTAATATAACGGATGAGGATATATGTTTAGCTGGTGAATCACAAGGAAATTAGGTACCTTTGAGAAATTAGGTTTAAAACAAGTAGTTAAAACTACTGATGAGACCATCATGGTAGATAGTGACCATGCTACCTTCAGATTATTATCTGAAAATAATTTAGCCCCTTATAGGGAAACACATAAATTCTTGCATATAGGTTTAATACAAGTTGCCTTTAAGCCTCTTACGTTGAGAGGCTTACCTGAGAGCTTTATAGTAGAATTTAAGGATGGCGGAAACCAAAATTGGAAGAAGTCCCTTATAGGAACGGTTCAAATAAGTTTGACTTATGGTCCTGTGTATTTTAATGCTAATCCTCATTTGCAGGTTTCGTTAAGCGATGATAATTCACTAAATGATTTAATATTAAGTATTAAGCTTCATGGTTATGATTACTTACCTGGAACTGAAGTTATATGCATTTGTTATAGGATTTATTACAAGCCTTTTTATACGCTAAATCCTATGTGTAAAATCATGGATTTCAAAATTCAACTATTTTGATAGAAACTAATTTTGGCAGATCTAAAGTTATTACCAGAATACCTATTAAGTGGGATGAAATAGATTTTCCCAAAGAATGGGTCATTGAGGAAGCAATAGCTCCTCGAATTAATGTTAAAAGTGAAATCACAAAAGTAGAACAAGCTTCTGATGGAACTGTTAAAATCAGGTTCAATGAACTCGATCAAATTGATAATATTAGTTATTCATCTAGATTAACTAGATCTAACTCTTCTTATATTTCACCTATTGATTATATGGAGATTTTCCTTCAAGAGCATCTACTTCACAGATTAGAGAAAATGATAGAGTTGATGTTACAAAAATTAGCACAGATAATATCACTAGTGCTATACCAAACCCAACTGAATCCAAAATGGATTTTTCAAATGTTTTACATGGATAGAGACCTAATAGATTTTAGTCCGCATTCACCGGCAAGAAAATTAATTTCTGCAGAGTTTAAAAAACCCAGATGGGAACCTTTTAGAAATTAGTTTTTTGATAATTTTAATGAAAACTAATAAAGTTTTTCCAAGATGATTTTTATGATGATATTAGTAGATACAACAAGATTATAGCTTTTATGCCATGGGTTTATGTCTAAATATGTTGATGGTTATATTTTCATGTTAGAAAGAGATTATAAGCTCAGTAGTGGAGAAGTTACTAAATCTATTTTTCCACCCCTAACATCTATCCAAATGGGAGAAAACAATAAGGTTATTTATTATACTGTCTTTTCTAAATTGTTTGATGATAATACTGGTACTATTACTGTTAGAAATTTAAATACGATGTTGACTCAGAATAATTATACTAACATCTATGTGAGTATTCTGGGTGAACAGATAGCTTCTATCAGTGATAGATTGTACAAGCTTATAGCAGAAGTCCAAAAAATTAAGAACAAGGATACTATAAAAGGTAAGGAGCAAATAGCGAATGCCAGTATCCGACCTCCTCCAGAAGTCAAAAACTTTAAATTGAAAAGTCTCGATGACTTGGAGAAGCTGCTTAATAAGAAATTTGAAGGATTTAGGATTAGTCCTTTAAATTTAGAAAATTTATCTAGCTAAGAAAGAAAAGAAAAACTTTCTGATGAAATTAATAAAATTTCAGAAAAGTTTGCTAGGAAACCAGTACAAAGGATGTACTATTATCATAGATCGACCCCTTAGGATATTTTACTAGAAGAACCTGAGCCCAATTATTTCTCGCAGAGTTATAGTGGTAAGGAAATCTATGAATGGAACATAGATGGAGTTACAAATAGACAAATTTATATCCTAGTGCGTAGAATGCTTATGTATAGTACTATCTGTAAGGTAAATAATAATTCTTGAGAAAGCTATAGCTGATATGATTATAGCTGGGTTTACTGGTCAACTGAAAGGATAGTGGGATAATTATTTGACTAATAGTCAAAGAGCAGATATCTTAGGAGCTGTTAAGATATAAAATGGTCATAATGTTCAGAATATAGTCTATTCTTTAATTCTCAATATTATAGAACATTTCTCAGAAAGATGATCAGATAATAGTGAGACCATTAGGACTATGCTTCAAAATATTAGGTGTCGTACGCTTACAGAGTTTAGATGGTATAAGGATGTATTTTTATCCAGAGTTATAGAATTACCCGAGTGTAATAGTGCTCACTGGAAGTCTAAGTTTATAGATGGGCTTCTCACTTTATTTGCTGAAAGAATTAGAAAGACCCTTAGAGGTACTGCTATGAGTATAGATTATAATAATTATACTTATGGTAAGTTAATTAGTGTATGCACTCAGGAAGGTTTAGCTCTTTGTAATGAAATTAAGCTAAACCAAGAAATTAAGAAATACCGTCTAAATGAAAGACATCAATTAAGAGAGTTCTATGAGCAATTTGCCATAGATATCCCCAAAATTAAGAAACCTCATAGGAAGAAGAAAGACCAGAAAGAGCCTTATAGGTACAAAAGAAAAAAGAGAATAAATCCAGAAAAAAGGAGGGAGAAGACAGAAAAGAGAAGACATAGTTATAAGAAGAGAAAGGATTTTATTAAATCCATTAAACCTGATGCGTGTTACAAATGTGGTAGAATAGGCCACTATGCCAAAGATTGTAAGGTAAGGATAAGATTAAGAACCTTGACCTGGATGATAGCATTAATGATTCGTTATATAAGATCCTTTTGAATTCTTCAAGGGATAATTCCCCAGTAAGCGGTGACACAGAATCTTCAACTGATGAAGATTTGAAGGTGTTACAAAATGAAGAATACTATTCTTCATCAGAATCAGAGTGTGGACCTTGTAAGCAGATGCAAGGTGGGTGTTGTAATAACAACACAGAAGATGAATTTTATAATATTTATTCTCAGTTTAAGGATTTGGATATAAATGTCCTTACAAATGATGGCTTATTAGAACTCCTTAGAGTTATTAAGGATCCTGAACTAAGATTCCAGATTATAGATAATATAGATCCCATTAAGGATAATAGTCCTAAGGATTCTGAACAAGAAATAATTCCTTCCCAAAAAGGTCCTTATACAATTTCTGATATTAAGAGGATTTTAAGAGAAAAATCCCAGGCCATTGATAGGCCAACCACTGTTCAAGACTTGAAGGAGGAGATTAATAATCTTAAGAATGAAGTCTCGAATTTAAAGGCTTCTAATATAGCCTTAGATAAGAGGATTATTAAGTTAGAAAATGATTAGGTTACCCCAAATTTAGAATTCAGTACTAATATAACTGAATTAGAATTAGGTCCTAGTACTTCTGCTAAAGAAGTAAGAGATGATTTTTTAGGAACTGTTAATTTTCTTGATAATGAGTTCTTGCAGAAATTACAGTTCTTTACTACTCAGAAATTCCTCATAAAGGCAACGCTTTTGATTGATTATAATTTCAAAAAAAGTTTGTTGCATTATTTAATAGTGGTGCAGATTTAAATTGTATAAAAGAAGGAACAATACCTTCTAGATATTTTCATAAAATCACTCATAGATTAAAGAATGCTAGTGGTCAGCATATGGGTATTACTTATAAATTACCTAAAGCTTTTATTTGCAAAAGTAATATTTATATTCCTGAAAATTTATTTTAATAAAAGATATTCATCAGGATATAATATTAGGTGTGCCAATTTTTCATAAAATTATGCCTTTTACTAACTGAGATTCTAGTAGCTTTATAGGTACATACAATGGAAAACCGATTACATTTGAGTTTATAACTCAACCAATTCAAAGATTTTTAAATGAAATTATTTCTAATAACATTACTGCAAAAAATAAGCAAATTGATTTTCTCAAAAATGAAATTTGCAGTCTTACTATTGAGCAGTATTTAAAAGCTCCAAAGTTAATAGAAAAAAATAATTTGTTAAAAAATTTGTTTTCTTTACAAATTTGTGGAGACCATCCAAATTAATTTTGGAACAGAAAACGTCATATTGTAAGTCTTCCTTATGAAGAAGGATTTTCAGAGGGTATTATCCCAACTAAATCAAGGCCATGCCAGATGAATTCCGAATATTTGGAGTTATGCAAAAAGGAAATTGATTCTCTAATTGAGAAAGGTCTAATAAAACCTTCAGAGTCCAAATGATCTTGCACTGCTTTCTATGTTAATAAACATGCAGAACAGGAACGTGGTGTTCCTAGACTTGTTATAAACTATAAGCCCCTTAATAAAGCGCTAAAATGTATTAGATATCCTATTCCTAATAAAAAGGATTTATTGGATAGATTACATGATGCGATTCTATAATTTCTCTTTCTCTCACTTGAAAACTCTCCCTGTAATCAAGTCTGTGTATTAATAAAAATCAAGAGGCTTATTGGCCACAAGCGGAGGTCTCAGATATAATTTTCCTTGCATTTTATATCTATTTTCTTGTTTGGATATTTAGCCTACATGATAAGCTAAATACTTAAGTGTTAAACTTAGGAATCTTGAGCTATTCTATGGCATGCTTTAGTATTAATTTCAATAGTGTATCTTTCCGATGAGGCTTAGGTTAAAGGTTAAACCCAAGCAGTTTTAAGTTTAGAAAGTAAGCTCTGGTTTTGGCAGCATAACCGGTGGTATTCATCAGAACCCGTTTTTAAGCCAAGATGGGCGTTATGAAAGGGTTTAGTAGGCAAGACCGTGGCTTAGAGTTTACTGGAAAAACATAGAATTTGACAGGGTTTAAGTCCTTAGTAATCCTCCTTGTAGCTCTATCGAAACGATCCTGTAGAGAGTTGGTATCAGAGCCATGTTTCAGATAGTAACAGATACTAAGTTTAGCACTTTCTCTACTAATGAATATCATTCGGAAATAGACTACTGTTAAAAATAGTAGGAAAGAAGAGTATGATATGCCCCAACAATTAGATCTCCTTAATAAGTGGAAAATTCCTAGAATTCAACCTAAGGTTATATACCAGTTAGGTACCTTTGAGAAATTAGGTTTAAAACAAGTAGTTAAAACTACTGATGAACCATCATGGTAGATAGTGACCATGCTACGTTCAGATTATTATCTGAAAATGATTTAGCCCCTTATAGGGAAACACATAAATTCTTGCATATAGGTTTAATACAAGTTGCCTTTAAGCCCCTTACATTGAGAGGCTCACCTGAGAGCTTTATAGCAGCACTTAGGGATGACAGAAACCAAAATTGAAAAAAGTCCCTTATAGGAACTGTGCAAACAAGTTCGGCTTATGGTCCCGTGGATTATAATGCTTATCTTAATGTGATGACTCACTTTATTGCCCCGAATTCATTTCATTATTTATATTATGTGAAATTAAGTCGAGTAAAATGTACTCGACGTGAATTGAAAAGAAATGAGACACATGGTCTCATTTATGAAAGTCTAAGTCGCAAAAGTCAACCGTGGATTGACTTATGAGTTAGAGGGTTCGGATTTCAATTCCGACGACTCGACTAGCTTCGGGAGAGAATATATGACTTAGACGAGTGACCGGAACATATTTGATTGACCTCGAATAACACTAAATTTGAATCGAGGAAGTTTGAGTTTCCGGTCGATAGGTCGAATTTTGATCCGGAAGTCGGAATGAAATTTTGAAAGTTGCTGTAGGTTCCTTATGTGATTTTGGACTTGCGTGCAAATTTTCAGACCGTTCAGACATCGTTTGGTCGGGTTCGGATCGAAGGATCGAATTGAGGATCCTTGAAGTTCATAGAATTGGTTTCAATACAAATTTAATAAATCGATGTTCATCTTAGTGTTCCAAAGATTGGAAAAAGTTTGAATGAGGTTATAGAACATGTGTGCATGTTCGGATAAAGTCCCGGGGGTCTCGGGTGAATTTTGAATGGTTAACGGGACTTAATTCGTCGCTTTATAAAGCGTTAACTTCATACTTTCTGGTGTAATGGATATTAGAATTAGTAAACGACCTCCAAATTCAATTTCGTTTGAAGAATTAGCTCCGTCTTGAAATTACGGAGCCGTAGCAAAAAGAATCGTCCAAATCGGACTTCGTATGAAAAAGTTAGAGTAATCTTTGTAAAAAGAAAGAAAGGAAATCAGCATAAGGGGTCGCGAAAATGGCTATTACAGTACCCTTTTGCCCGATCTTAAGCCCAATTTAAATAGAACCTAGGGTTCATTTTGCACATCTGAGATACAAAACACATACCCACGGAAGAAAACAATTACAAAAGCAAGGAATCACTAGAAATCAACCCCAAAACCCTCATGCAAAGTAGATTTTGTGATTAATCTTGCAAAGAGAGGGGCTACATCACCTTGGAAATATTTGGGGGCTTTTAAGAAGAAGATTGAAGTGAAGAGTGGGAACAAATAGAGAGGGAACTTCAAGGAAAACATCGGGTAAGTGTTATCTACCCTAAATTCCCTCTTAGATTATGATTTCCATGTTTAATCCCATCATGAGTCCATGAATTGTGAAAGAACCTAGGGTTCTTCTCTGAATTTCTGAAAATGGGAAATTGGGGATTAAGGTCAATCCGGTGTCGGAATTTGACGAACTTGATATGCATGGACTCGTATTGTAATGGGTAAATACATTTTATGAACTTCGGATGATTTCGAAAAATGGGTCCCGCTATCTATATGAGTCTAATTTCGGGATTTTGCCCGTAGAACAGTAAATTTAGATGGAAATTGGTTTCCATTGTGGGTATTGAGCGTAATGAATTGTTTATGCTAGATTCGACGTGCGTGGAAGCCAATTCAAAGGGCAAAGGCGTCGTAGCCTAAGGATTTAGCCGGTTAGAGGTGAGTAATGATAGTAAATATTGCTATGAGGGTTTGAAACCCCGGATTGCACCTCGTAGTGCTTTAATGAAGTGAGGCACACGCTCGATGATGAGCGTGGGGTCGTTTACTATTGGGGATTCTGACTTGGTCCGTCCCAAATGATGATTTTTACTACATAACTGTTTGAAATTGATTGATATTATAATGATTTGGGCTTTTAGCCGTATTGGGGCTTCGTGCCAGTTATGTAAACCCTTCAGGGGTAATTTATTACTGGTTGTTTACTGAAATCATATTTGGGCTTCACGCCAGTTATGTAAACCCTTCAGGGGTATTTAAAATGCTTTGAATCATTATTTGAACTTGGTTTTGGAAAACTAAATGATGTTTTCAAATGATTTTGAAATGAATCGGGTGGCACGCCGCCACGGATATGATGTATATGGGATCGGGTGGCACGTCGCCACGGGATATGATATAGCGCTTGGGCCGCTAAAGCCCCTTCCGGAAGTCTGAACCACCCACAGTGAGCGCAGGATACCCATCATAATGGCCCAGTTGGTAACAATGACAACTGTAGGTCACGGTTGGTAACAATGACAACCGGTAATGATAAATAATACAGTTGGTAACAATGACAACTGTAGGTTACAGTTGGTAACAATGACAACTGGTAACCGGAGATGGGTAGATAATACAGTTGGTAACAATGACAACTGTAGGTTACGGTTGGTAACAATGATAACCGGTAACCAAGGATAATACAGTTGGTAACAATGACAACTGTAGGTTACAGTTGGTAACAATGACAACTGGTAACCGGATTTTTGAAAAGGTTTACTGTTTTTTTTAAATGATGTTAAGCCCGAGGGGCATGTATTTGAATGACATTGAGCCCGAGGGGCGGTTTTTTTTAAAGTGTTTTCTGTTTCTTCCCAATATTTACTTGAAAGATGTACATGTTTTACCCGTTAAAAGGATTTTCTACTCGATTTTACACTTTGTTACCATTTTAACGATGTTTTATTGTGCATTATGTGTTTTCTTACCTACAGTTATTATTTACGTCTATTACTCACTGAGTTGGAAGTACTCACATTACTCCCTGCACCATGTGTGCAGATTCAGACGTTAACGGTCCCGCTGAGAGGCGTTGATTACTACTGCCAAGGCGGAGCTTCGGAGGTCACGAGGTAGCTGTTTGCGTCCGCAGCCCGTGTCTCCTTTCTTTTGTTGCTTCCACTTTTATCATAAATGGTGCCAAAGATATGGTAATAGTTATATTATTATTAGGATTTCTTTAGTGGCTCATGACTTTGTGACACCCCGATCAAAGGGCTGTAATCGGGATGGTTTGTTATGTATTTTCCGCAACTAACCATTATCAAACCATATTTACATTATTCTCTTGTTATTTAACTAGTTGAGTAAATAATGGTGGAATCGGCTGGCCTTGTCTTCACGAGAGGCGCCATCACGACCAGGTTGGGAATTTGGGTCGTGACACTTAAATTGTTAAATCAATAACTAAATTAAATGTTTTAGACAAGAAAGTACACCTTTCAGTACCTTAATTATATTACAGTCTACCCTACTATGAGAAGTTGGAGGATCTATGGTTGGAGAAATTGTGGATAAGGTCATACTCGCATGGAAACATACTTTCACCCCTTCTACATTTTTCATTAATCTGTTCTTGACTAAAATACTTATATATGTCGTACCCATAAACCTTATAGTCTTTCTAGGCAATCCAGATAGCAAGATAGCTCCTTTTCTTCTTCACGAGTTCTACAATTTACCGATGTCTCAAAAAATAAAACTAAGACAAAAATAAAAATTTGCAACATTGCTATAATTTGCTTACAACACATTTTTTTCGGGATATATTACCTGCAAAACAAAAATTTGTGTTAATTAGAATCAATAAAAGTTCTTGGTAACCTCCTTGACTAGAATATAAACTAATTACACCATAGAGGGCATTGCTTTTGAAGTGTTACGGGAAACAAAAACATAAAAATTTAATTATTATTATTATTATTATTATTTTTTTTTTTTTAATAATTTCAAAGCCACCTTCCGGCTGGGAGGTTAGGCATGAACCCTACCATGTAGATTAATAACCAAAAAGGAACTACATGAACAAGAGGTAAAAAGTGCCTAACCTCTACAAAATATTCTAAGACAATGGACAGATCCATAGCTATACATTTAGCTATCCAAGAGATACTCTTGGAGTCTTCACAAAAATAACAGTCATAAGACTCTATTGTTTTGTTGAGAGTGTAACTCTCAAGATAATACTTAATTAGCCCAAGATTACAGACAAAGTTACGCAGGATAAACCACATCTCACAAGGTAAGTTCAGAAAGTTTTTTGGCCCTAATCCTAAAATTAGAAATTTAATATCTATTGAAATTTTAGGGGAAGTATATTCTTGTGCATCCAGACAATTATATAGTATTGCACTTGTTAATCTAAAATCCACAATACTTTTGGATCATAGACGTTACCAACACATTAATTATATTCTACCTTATACAAAATGATTCTCTGAAATTCTATGAAAAAAATTATTTAATTTTTTTATCATAGGATTTGAATCTTAAAAACGAGTAAAAACATGATCACCACAGCCATGTAGACAAAATTAAAAAAAAAAAAAAAGGAAATATTAAATAGGAGTTCTTTCTACTTTGCACCCCTAACATATCCAGTATTTTTTTTTTTAATTTAGACTCATTCTTTGTACTTTCTGTTTATTTCCTTAAAAAAAGTATAAGATAGTTCATTTTGTGAGATAACAATAGGAAGTATGTAAAATTAAAAATAAAAAGATTAGAGGGGATTAGTATTGATTGTTCCAATATCGATGGTCTTATTTCTATAGCGAAGGGGTTAATATTGATTATACCAAGTCAGAAATTTTAATGAATAAAAAAAGGGAAATATTTTCCTTGCTTTTGAAAGTGGTTAAAATCTTTAACTGTTTTTGCTAAACAGATGCATTTATTGAAAGAAAACTAAAAAGCGTTATTACAAATAGAAACTCTTACCGCCCCTATTAAGTCTTGTTCAAAAAGGCATGAAAGTAAAAGGTGGGGGGAGGGTAGTGAATGGGTCAGTGAGAGAATCCCTGGCCTTTCCAGCTTTAGCAAGAACATCAGCCACACCATTGCCTTCCCTGTAGATCAGGGGCGTATATAGGCTTTAGGATATGGGTTCACGTGAACTAATACTCCTTCCCTAGCTCATGTATAATAATGTTTATATTTTTTCAAAATTATTTAAATATGTATACGTGCACCCCTGCTCAAAGACTCCTATGGTGCGAAAATATTGGGTGCACCTCTACGAGTAAAATTAGTGGTAAGGGTAGTGAATGGGTCGGTGAGAGGATCCCTGGCCTTTCCAGCTTTAGCAAGAGCATCAGCCACACCATTGCCCTCCCTGTAGATCAGGGGCGTATCTAGGCTTTAGGGGTATAAGTTCACGTGAACTAATACTCCTCCCTCTAGCTCATGTATAATAATGTTTATATTTTTTCAAAATTACTTAAATATGTGTACGTGCACCCTTGCTCAAAGACTCCTATGGTGCGAAAAATATTGGGTGCACCTCTACGAGTAAAATTAGCGGTTCAAATCCCATTTCGACCGGTCTTGTTCTCGGCACGGAGCATAGATATTCGTGAAAATCACTAAAAAATTAAAAAGAATATAATTTTAACATATAATTTCAAAAGTATAGTGAGTTCATGGTAAGAGACTAAAGTTAAACACATGATTCTAGATCCACTTCTTCATAATAGTGCACCCATCCTGTTGAAATCCTGGATTCGCCTCTGCTGTAGATGTGACGTATATCTGGCGATAGAAGATTATCCATGAGGGACCTACAATCAGATAAAAGATGTAAGTACTTGGAATTTGACGCTTTAATAAGAGAGAATAATACCTGAGAATCGGTTTCAATAAGTAACAGTGTCAAAATTTTCATGTAAGCAATATGTAAGCCAGAGAGCAACGCTAGTATTTCAGCATGTGTTGCATTTGTGACTCGTAAAGGTCTTGAAAAAGCAGTGATCCATGCGCCTCTATAGTCGCGGAAAACTCCACCGGCTTTTAGTGATCAAATGCACCATCAATATTAAGTTTGAAGATTCCAGCCGGTGGTGGAGACCAAAAAGAGTTGATGGTAGTTGTTGGATAATTATTTGGGGGGAGTAGTGGCCAAGTGGACATATTCAATGGCTTGAAAGGAGATGGTATGGAGTGGAACATTTGTAGTGGAGATGTTGAAAGTATTATGGTTGCGGGTTAACCATGTGTTCCACAAGATGAGGGGGATAAGGACTGAGGTGGGAATGGGAATATGTTTGACAATCAGTGATGTTAAGTTGGTGAAGCAGTGGGTTTTGAACCATGAAAGATGGTTATTTGATGGTGGGTAAATGTTGAAGTAAGTCATGGAAATGGTAAAGCATTATGGCCATTATAACCGATGGAGGTTATATACATGGAAATGGTAAAGCATGATTGGGACGAACTATGAGGAATGACCAAGGGAGAATTCATTATGGCATTTTCTATCTCTGCCAAACGCAATAGCAACAATGACGCGGAAGCACAAGCAGCATTATTTGGAATCAAATGGTGCTTTCAAAATGGTTACTCTGACTAAATCATTGAACTAGATTCTCTTCTGGTGGCAAATATGTTGAAAGAGGGGCGTACAGATAACTACAAAATGAAGAGGATCATTGAAGAGACTGCATAATTAATTAACCAAATCAATGTTACCCCTAATCAGTGTCATAGGGAGGCCAACCAAGTGGCGATCTTCCTAAATTGGCTACAACCACTTCTCATTAACATATACATTTATCTTTTCATCAACTCCATTTATTATGGACAAATTTTAAATAGTATTAGGACAAAGTACGGCAAGGCAAATTTTCTTTTTGTAAGTTGAACTTGTTATGTATGGTTCACACAGTGGTGAGGCTGTAAGCTTTGCATCTGTGTTTTTCAGAAGACTAGTATTCTTGTGTTGTAATCTTTGGAGGTAAGGTCGCCCCTCTCACTGGAAAATTATATTTAAAGAAAATATCGATTATCTGAATTATTTTATAAAAGTAATTGGTTCCACTAAATTCAAAATCATAGTAGTTACTTAATATGATTGTAAGAGTGGTCACAATCTCATGACTAGTGGTAAATTTTGCCCTCCTCTCATGGGTGACCGACCAAGAGCAAGTACTCAAAATTAATAATGTATTCTTTTCGTAATTGATTATTACATTAATGGAAAATATATTTTGAATAATATAACATTTTCAGTTAGCAATTATTTTTCAAGGAAAAAAACATGCATGTGGATCGGACATTTTCAATGATAACACAAATCATTAAAAAGGGCTATCTCTATAGAGTTTGAAGTCGAAGAAAATGGGAATGCTCTGTGGTTCCAATTCTTAATCTCAGGGTGATTAAATCAATGACTTTTCAGTACAGTTAGCAATAGTTGGTCTTTACCCTTAGGATTTTTCTTTTTTAATATTTTTTTTTCCGTTACCGGTTGAGCTTTTAGTTTTGAACTGTTGAATTTGGCTTAAGAAAATGTTAGTAACATTTTTGACGGATAACACCAAACTTGTGAACGTCAATGGCAAGGAATTTTGTTCTAATACGTCACTACAAAAAAAAAATTGGAATTAGTTATGAACTTTGTCGCTAATCTATCGTTGAATCGTTCGTAGCTAGTAGAATTTCTTGATAATTTGTCGCTAATCTCATTTAACGACAGATTTTTTTATTTAGCTATAAAATTTGTCCGTCGTTAAAACCTGATTTTTAGTAGAGTGTGTACATTTCATGAGCTCGAAAATTTGGTATATCTAGCCATGGATTCTTGCCCAAGATGACTTTATCAAAGTTATCATTATTGATATAAGGGCTTATAACATGTTGGAAGTCAAATGAAAATAAACATTCCAATCTGCCGCAATATATATATTAAAGTTTGAAGAACAATCTTAACCTATCACTAGCGTAGGTTGGCTAACAACATCAAAATTGAATATTACTTTTCTGCTCCAAAAAGGAAACAAAAGGTACAATATCAGCATATCTAATGGCAAGATTTGCCACAAGGATAAGGGCAATAAACCCCTTGAAATCCACTCCTATCGAAAAACCAGTCTCCAACAGCTTCAGCGATAGTCTGTTACAATAAATTATTGCCAAATGTATAATTACAACACAAGGAAAGAGGAAAATTATACTGTAAAGAAAAAGGAAAAAATGAAAGAAAAGTGACCTTGTTAGCTAATGTTGGAGAGTTGTTGTAGGACCAATAGCTTTGTATTTCAATGCCTTTGTGGGAATGACAAGAGGAAATGAAATATCCTCTTGACGTACTTGGTCCTAGTTCGTTTAATGCCTCCAAAAATGTCAACCTAAAATCTGAAACAAAATACTCAAAAGCAAGTTAGAGAGAGTGTTAAATAGAGGAATTAGCACATTAAAAAAAGAAACCCCATAATTGTCCAGTACCTTGGATAGTTTGCAGTTGATTAGGTGAACAATTATTTAAATTTCCCTTGCAATAATCCCAAACATGTTGAGGGTCAGCTTCTGAAGGAATCAAACTGTGGTTTATCTAATTTTCAAGAATCAAAATTCAAAAAGGCAAAAATATTTAGAATATATAAATTAAATATATAGCATATGAAAACAATTTTGATTTGCAACCATGGATCGAACCTGAAAAGAATCATAGGCCGAATTAATGATGAAAAGGGGTGTGTAAATATGTTGTGCTGCATACTGAGGGAAGAAGCACTGCCAAAATTGAATTGTATATTAATGAGAAATATTATGTTGGCTAATTTTATTTTTATTCCATAAAAAATATTGCTCTTACCAAACTTGGGTCGTCAAAGCTCAAGGTGCAAGAGAGTGGTAGGTTCTTGGTAGATCCCTAAAGTACATCCAAAAAGAGAGTCAACTATTAATGTTTATATACAATAGGTATATGCAAAATAATGCAAAAGAAAGTTATGTTCAAATAAAAAACAATAAAGAATAAAAAAAGATAAAATATCTATTAATTAATGATATGGTTCTTACATGCAAAGCAACAACTCTCTTGTAATATTCTTCAATTTGTGGCTCCCCAGTTATAGTTTTTCTACATATATTCATCCAAGAATTAATTAAAAAGAGAAAACACACTCTTAAAAATATTAATTTCTCATAATTCATGAACTTACACATTCACAAAAAAACCAGCATCAGAAATGCACTTCACTCTAACCGTCATTGGAAAAAAAAGTCTGAACTTGTCACAATGTAGGATTGCACCCAACCCTCCTGCTGAAGTTCCACTAAGGATAACCTGTCATCAAATTATAAAAATTTCTTATATTTCAGCCAACTTTATTAGAAAGAAATAAGAGGACTATAAGGGGGAAAATCAGAAGTACATTTTGAGCATATATCATCCCTTTACGGTATAGTAATTCCTCCACGATTGCCTCAAAAATTCTTGCTCCTCTATAGTGGAGGTTAGTATCCTGAAATTTTTTGGCATTTCTAGTTAGAAAGTTACATCGATAAAGAATTTTAACACGTCTAATGAAAGGATTTTGACATACTGGGTCAACTTGTTCAATATCGCTAGTATATGATGACCCATCGCAATATCTGATCTTGACTAGGTTCCAATCGTAAAAGTCTAAATTTGAATTTTAAAAAAAAATTCAGTAGTTATCAGTGCCACAATATATTATAACTAAATGATAAATACACATAACCTATTTAACCACCTGGATTTAGTTGAGGATCATTGCTTAGAACTCCACTAAATGGAGCTGCAATTGGTGCATTTTTCGAAGATAAGTCCGTACGTGCGCGATTTTGGCAGTCAGAAGTAGTTTCACACCAACCCCCACCCTGGAAATTCAAAGTTGAAGATTAGCCAAAATTTAAACCAAAAAAAAAAAACCATTAGAATTTGAGTCTAATCAATTAACCTGAAGGTGAATGAGCCAACTATAAACTCCAGAACCAGTTCCTGGATAAAAGTGGAATGCAGGAGCACTTCCATCCAAGCATACTATATAAAAAGAAAATTAAACAAAACAACAAATCAACTAAAAAAATAAGTCAATATTTCCAAATTACAAAAGTTAAGAAAATGTATAAATATAAGGAGTTCATTTCTGAAGAAACACTTTGTCACCTGCTCCTTTAGCGATTGCACTATAGAGAATGGTCGTGTTAACATAGAGGTCCTCCGCTTCAGTTGTCGTCCAAAGATAAAATACAGAAACTAAACAAAGTAACGTTTAATTGTCAATAAAATACTCTGTATTCGTTGTATTTTGTTACTAAATTTCTAGATAACTTTAGGAGCAGCAAAACGGAAAAAAAACCCGACTATTAGTAGTAAACAATTTGGCATGCATTTCAACCTAATATTGCGTTAATGTCAGGCCCTATCTGCTTGTTTAGTCTTAAAGTAGGGACATGGATTAAACTTAGTTTTAATATTTGATGGAATATAAAGCTTCTTTACTTCAAAAGTTAAGAGTAAACAGCATATTATATTGGAGGAGAGAGAGAGATTAGAGGAATTAGTAAGATACGTACAAAGCACCGCAGCCATGAGCACTAAGTTAAAATCCATCACTTTCGCCATTCCAACAGTCAGACTTGAAGTTGAAGTTTAGGGAAATTTGTCTCTTTAATTTCTTTGTAGCTAGCAGAAGAAGTTGAACGATTAGAGCTTGAAAAGCTGTAAAGAGGAAAAAGAAAGGAGTACATGATGTTGAAGCGCAAGATATAGATCCTTTTTATAAGCACTGTGATCATAACATCTACTAACATAATATTCTAGTTCATGAACTAATGTAGATAAATGTGAACAAATGAAAAATAAATTTATTATTTTCACATTTCAACATCCCCTTAAACTTGTTTCATCATTCCAAGAGCCTTCCTTTTGAAAAAGCTCAATCTTCAACGGCTTGGTGAAATATACGCAATTTGGTCTTGTGATTTCACGTGCCCAAGCTCCATAATTTTATTAGATATACAATCTCTAATAAAGTGATATCTAGTATCAATATGCTTGCTCAAAATGTCAAACTCTCAGTCTGCTCACTTGAACGTTGATGCTGAGTCTAGCCATCATGGCGAAAACAACAATATGATGCCTAGCAATAAGGTGCCCTTTGCTAAGCCTAATAGAGTTCCAGCTGCAGAACCAGTCGACGCTAACTCGCATGTGGCCATCGATGCCAACCTGCGGACCGACCCTGAGAACAACATTCGTGGGGGACCCCGACAAACGACTCGAGGTACACCTGAAGGCGAAGGCGACGGGGTCAGTCTGCGAGTGATCTTCAAAATTTTACAGGCCTAACAGGCGGCGATAGCGCAAGTGCAAAATCAAAACCGCGCCCCTAGAAGGGTCGAACTTGAACCATCCCGGGAAAGCATTCGAAGAAATTAGCAGGTTACCGAAAAGCCGGGTGAAATTGAGACTGGTGTCAGCCCCGAAGTAATGAAAAATCTTGAAGCACTAACCAAACGAGTGGAGTCAGGTGAAAAGAAAATTGAGGCAAATGACAAGAAGGTAGAGACATATAATTCCCAGCTCGATTAAATCCCAGGAGCGCCCCCGATATTGAAAGTCCTGGACTCCAAGAAATTTTCCAAAAGCCCTTTCCTCCGAGCGCAACATCGAAGCTAATTCCGAAGAAGTTTCGTATGACCAATATTCCAAAATATAACGGAACCACGGGTCCAAATGAGCATGTGACCTCCTACACATGTGCCATCAAGGGGAACAACTTGGAAGATGACGAAATCGAGTCGGTTTTGCTAGAAACTCTGTCATAAGGGACAATGATATGGTATCACAACTTACCTCCAAATTCTATTGATTTGTTTGCTATGCTTGCAGATGCTTTTGTGAAAGTGCATGCCGAGGCCATCAAGGTCGAGACCAGAAAATCAGACATTTTCAAAGTAAAGAAAATAGACAATGAAATCACAGATGGTGAGGACACGTACAGCCGGATCAGATCACCAGGCAACCGTGCCCCTTACTGGAGCCACGCGAGGCCAGCGCTGTGGTAGAGGCCGAGGACGTCCACGTGGTGCAGTTAGAGCACGCGCACGAGCTGCTACAGAGGAGCCACCAGTAGCTCCAGTCGGAGCACAGGCACCTGAGATGCCTGTTACTGCACCATCTCTTCAGGAGACCCTTGCACAGTTTTTGAGAATGTTCGGTACTTTAGCTCAGGCAGGGTTGATCCTGCTTGCTCCTGCCACATCTCAGGTCGGAGAGGAGCACCGGCTCCCGCTGCCCACACCCCAGAGCAGCGGGTTCAGGTTGACCAGGTTCTAGAGGTCATACCAGTGTAGCCGATAGCTCCAGTTCTGCCCGAGGATAGGGCAGCAGTTTCTGAGGAGGAGTAGCTCAGGCTCGAGAGGTACAAGAAGTGCCACCCTCCTACTTTCAGTGGCTTGGCGTCAGAGGATGCCCAAGGTTTTCTTGAGGAGTGTCACCATATCCTCCGTACTATGGGTGTAGCGGAGTCGTGTGGGGATTCTTTCACTACCTTCTAGCTTAGAGGAGCGACCTATTAGTGGTGGCATGCTTATGAGTTGGGTAGTCCAGCCGAGGCAGCTCCGATCACTTAGACTCAGTTCTCGGATATGTTCTTGAGGGAGTATGCCCCCCAGAGTCTCAAAGATGCATGACGCGCAGAGTTTGAGCAGTTGCATCAGTGTTCTATGACTGTGTTAGAGTATGTGGTTCAGTTCAGTGATTTGGCTAGGCATGCACCAGCCTTGGTTGCTATAGTTCGAGAGAGGGTTCGTCGATTTATCGAGGGGCTCAACCCCAGTATCAATCTTAGCATGGCCCGAGAGTTGGAGATGGATATTACATACCAACAGGTTGTGGGAAGTGCTAGGTGATTGGAGAGTATGCTGACTTGGGAGAGAGAGGCCAAGAGATCTCGAGAGTCTGGCACTTATAGTGGTACTCGTGCCCCAGCGACAGCTCGTCATGGTAGGGGCTTTGTGAGTCGCCCTGTTCATTCAGCACTTCCAGCTGCCAGGGTATTCCGACCCCTCCTAGGCCCTAGGATCCTTATTATGCACTGCCATTGTCTAGTGCACCTCCTGCACGGGGTGCTTTGAGCGGTCAGTCCAGTCGACCTGGCCTGAGCCAGCCGCAGCAGCCACGCCCTCCGAGAGCTTGTTTTGAGTGTGGTGAAACTCGCCATGTGGTGAGGGATTGCCCCAGACTTAGGAGGGGTGCACCTCCACAGACTACTCAGGCACCGCATGCTCCACCAGGTCCTCAGGCTATGATTACAGCGTTAGCTACCACTTCACCTGCTCAGCCAGCTCGAGGTGGAGGTCGGGCAGGTAGAGGTCGCCCTAGAAGGGGAGGCCAGGCCAGATATTATGCTCTTCCTGCTCGTACAGAGACAGTCGCATACGACTCTATCATTACAAGTATTGTTCCTATCATGACCCAAACTGGAGGGTCATGACTGGCACCTGGGCCATGCTTGCTGAACACCAACGCACATTTTATCTAACTTTTCTTATTATCTATAAGGGCCGATGAGATCAGTATAAATAGTAGACATGAATCCTAAACAACCAAAAATAACAGATAATGGCATGAACATATATATCATGGGCCGACAAGGCTGTCATGAGTCTACGTATAAGGTACAAGATGACAAGCTGCCATGAGAGACTATACAACAAAAATTAGTCGACAAGGCAATCCAAACAATACATGAGTCGACACCTGTCTATGAGCCTCTAAAGGAGCATAAGTGCTGAAACATTGCCGGAACATGGCCCCGGCAATACCCATAACGTCTATAACAAAAATGCATACCAAGACCATGGCAAGTCTGGAGAAGGGATCTCGCTAATAACCGCTGAACTGGGCAGCCTACTATGGTGGGGGAGCTTCGCCTACCTGTCTATCAGGACCTGCAGCACGACATGCAGTGTCCACAAATAGAAAGACATCAGCACGAATAAAGTACTGAGTATGTAAGGCAAGAAAGCATAAGTAAGAACAATAATGTAATAGGGATAGAGAATATACAACCTGTAACATCTAGGTGCCTCTGAGGGCTACTGACATGAATGCATGATTCATATATATATATTTATATATACATAAACTTTTAAAATATTCCCCTCTGTGGGCATCATTATCATCATATTGTACCCAGCCTTAATAGGCTCAGTAAAAACATACCCGGCCATCATAAGGCTCAGTAGAATCGTACCTGGCCATGTGCAGCTTGGTAAAACCCAACTGATCAGTGATTGCACAATAGGTGCCGTACCCGACCGACTATAGCATGCTCGGTAGAGTAAAGTAGATACATATATATGATGTGTGCTGGACTCATTGGAATCACATTTTGAACTTTCGGAGTGACGTAAGGTCAGTATCCTCCGTACACATTATTAGGACTAAATCCTCATCAAGAATCTTATAAGAATCAGGAAGTAGCAACAACATTGATAACATAAGAATAAGAGAAGTAACATCAACATCAATCGTTCCATAAGAAGCGAAACAATGTAAGTGCTGCTAGCCTCTAAGAGTGGAGTATCTTTGGAAGCTCGTTCATTAAATTATGCACAATCGAAGTCGTGCAAAAGAAGGAAAGGGATAGACTCACATACCTTGTATATACTTCCTAATCTCAATCTATGAAAATGTCACGACTCCTTAGTCTACAATAAGAGAAATGACACTATCGTTATCGTTTAAGCGTCGTAACTATTATGTATCAACCGTAACTTATTTTATGATGAAACAGACAACACCTCCCCTATTTATATGACTTCCCACAAGTTAACACAATCACCAAACAGCCTAAACAACATCAATACTATTCATATTGAGCCTCCCAAAATAATCCACCAATCAACAACATTACTAGCAAGCCTTTCGACATATATCTCACAAGTTCTATCTTCAACGACTTAGCCGTAACTTGGATAATATTAAATACATGTAGGGTAAGAGGTTCCTTACCTTTAAAAAGAAATAACAACTCCAATTTTACCTTAATTTATCATGAAATATCCCTCCAAAGCTGCCACAAGAACAAGAAAGCGAAGCTAGCAATCAATTAGGGTTTTTCGGCACTAGAATCACTTTAAAACACTTGAAATCACCTAGGATTGATATTAAAACTTGAGGGAGAATTTTACAGAACACAAACAACTTAAACAACATCCCACACGAGCTGGAACTACACAAAAATCAGCAACAACAAGAAGAACAAGAAACTTACTCGCGCCACGGGATTCCCGACACTTGATTTGTGTTGTTTGCCCTTTGTTTTAGTCTTGGATCATGAGAGAACCTTGAGAGGGTGTTCTTAGGGTTCTAAGGTCTGGATATACTAAAAACTAATGACTTAAAACGGGGTTGAGGCGTGTTATATACATCTGTATGTCTTAACTGCCTATGTCGGCCCCATAGAGAACTACTTGGCGCAGTCTTGCAAAAACACGAGTATTTCTCAACTCGGAGATCGTATCAACAGATGGTTTAATGCGTTAGAAACTAGACTCATAAACCTTGAATTTGGTGGGTATAGCACCCCGAAATTCCAAGTAAATTGAGAGAAAAGCTTAGTGACATTTGACCTAAAGTATAAGTAAAATTATGAACGTAAGTTGCGACAACTTTTGTCGACTTTTTTTTCATAACTCGTTTGACTTCAAGAATTATGAAATGGATGTTGTATGATTCAAATAACTCAAAATATGATGTCTTGGTAATATTAATCACCTCTAGATTTACCCAAAAATACGAGTTACAACATCCTTGATTCGTTTAACTTCTAGTACTTGTTAACCACTCTTATGCACCCTTATATCATTTAAGACAAATAGGACTAAATTCTTATCAGCTCAAAGATAATCTCTTCTTGGGCCTAGGTAGACTAAATTACGGTGTAATCTAACGTATTCAAATATGGGTTGTAACAAATATCGCTTGGAAATGAAGATATATAGTAGTAAAGATAATATTAGGAGGTTACTACGAGGCCAGAAACAGTCAAGCAGGTATACCTTGATGTCTCCAGCTGCACATACACAACTCTCAAAACCAACACGATCTGAAGTACCTGGATCTATACAAAAATATGCAGAAACGTAGCATGAGTACCACAACGGTACCCAGTAAGTATGTGCCTAACTTTGTTTGGGGAAACTACTCCTTAGGATTGGGTTTGATTGTACTATTTGAATTATGTGGAAGGCGTGTACATGAGGTGACGAGTGTGTACATGGGCTTATATGTGAATAATTGACCCTACCAGCACCGACATTGGCAACCAGGTAAGATTTTCGACCATCCCTCACCTCTCTCTCTACTCTCTCCTCTGCTACTCCCTTCTCTCCCTTTTTTCTCCTCTCCTCTCCACCCAACCCTAACAGTAGCAGTCAACTCGGGTGCGAGTGACCTCTATTTCAGCGACTAGAGTCCCCTCTTGTTTCTTGTCCCCCTTTCGTGTGCGTTTTAGGCCCCCTCTGTCGGCCCCTTCTCCCTTTCCTTTCTTATTCTTTTAACTCGCGTGAAAGGCTGTTCGGCCATTATCCCCCACTATTTTTTCCTCTTCTTTATAGCTTCTTTTCTCTTATTAGCTTCTAGTGAGGCTTCACCAGTGGTAGTGGTGACAGCCCCCCCTCCCCTTTTTGATGCAAATAAATTTGATCAAGTGTTATCAATGCCATCTATGAAAAAGACAAGAAAAGGCGTTGGTTAGCCTTGGAGAAGATCCAAGCGTCCATAAATCTTGCTATGAACGAATCTTGTGTTGAAGATGTACATTTGTGTTTATGTTGTATTATTATGTAGTTATTNAGAAGAACAAGAAACTTACTCGCGCCACGGGATTCCCGACACTTGATTTGTGTTGTTTGCCCTTTGTTTTAGTCTTGGATCATGAGAGAACCTTGAGAGGGTGTTCTTAGGGTTCTAAGGTCTGGATATACTAAAAACTAATGACTTAAAACGGGGTTGAGGCGTGTTATATACATCTGTATGTCTTAACTGCCTATGTCGGCCCCATAGAGAACTACTTGGCGCAGTCTTGCAAAAACACGAGTATTTCTCAACTCGGAGATCGTATCAACAGATGGTTTAATGCGTTAGAAACTAGACTCATAAACCTTGAATTTGGTGGGTATAGCACCCCGAAATTCCAAGTAAATTGAGAGAAAAGCTTAGTGACATTTGACCTAAAGTATAAGTAAAATTATGAACGTAAGTTGCGACAACTTTTGTCGACTTTTGTTTCATAACTCGTTTGAATTCAAGAATTATGAAATGGATATTATATGATTCAAATACCTTAAAATACGACCTCTTGATAATATTAATCACCTCTAGATTTACCCGAAAATACGAGTTACAACATCCTTGATTCGTTTAACTTCTAGTACTTATTAACAACTCTTATATACCCTTGTATCATTTAAGACCAATAGGACTAAATTCTTGTCATCTCAAAGATGTCTCTTCTCGGACCTACGTAGACTAACTTATGGCGTAATCTAACGTATGCAAATATGGGTTGTAGCAGTTCCGGTCTGTCATGGAGATACATCAGTCTTATTTGATCTAGCCTCCACTTATTCCTATGTGTCATCTTATTTTGCTCCAGATTTGGGCATATCCCATGATTTTTTGAGTTCTCCTGTTTATGTGTCTATACCTGTGGGAGATTCTATTATTCTTGACCGTGTGTATCGGTCGTGTTTAGTTATTCTTAGTGGTTATGAGACCAGAGCCGATTTACTATTGCTCAGTATGGTAGATTTTGATATTAATTTAGGCATGGACTGTTTGTCGCCTCATTATGCTATTCTTGATTGTCACGTTGTGATATTGGCTATGCTAGGATTTCCACGGTTAGAGTGGAGTGGTTCCATAGATTATACTCCCAGCAGAGTTATTTCATTTTTAAAGGCTCAATGAATGGTTGAGAAGAGGTGTTACGCGTATCTATCTTATGTGAAAGATGTTAGTATTGATACCCCTACCGTTAAGTCAGTTCTAGTAGCGAGGGATTATCTAGATGTATTTCCAGCTGATCTTCCGGGCATGCCGCCTGATAGGGATATTGACTTCGGTATTGATTTGTCGTCGGGCACTCAGCCCATCTCTGTTCCTCCATATCGTATGGATTCGCCTGAGTTGAAGGAGCAGTTACAAGAGTTGCTTGATAACGGCTTCATTCGGCCCAGTATGTCACCTTGGGGTGCTCCGGTCTTGTTTGTGAAGAAGAAGGATGGTTCTATACGTATGTGCATTGATTATCGCTAGTTGAACAAAGTTACAGTGAAGAACAGGTATCCATTGCCTCGTAACCTATTTGATCAGTTACATGGTGCCAGAGTATTTTCCAAGATTGACTTTCGTTCAAGCTATCATCAGTTGAAGATTCGGGAGCCAGATATCCCGAAGACTATTTTTAGGACTCGGTATGGTCACTACGAGTTCCTTATGATGTCATTTGGGCTTACCAATGCCCCCAACAACTTTCATGCATTTGATACACAGTGTGTTCCGGCCCTATCTTGACTCATTCATCATCATGTTTATTGACGACATTCTGATTTACTCCTGGAAGTCGGAAGGATCATGAGCAGCATCTGAGGACTGTGCTCCAGACCTTGAGAGAAAAGAAGTTATATGCAAAATTATCGAAGTTTGAGTTTTGGCTAGACTTAGTGGCATTTTTGGGTCATGTACTATTGAGTGATGGGATCAAAGTGGACTAGAAGAAGGTTGAGGCAGTGCAGAGTGGCCCAGACTGTCCTCAGCTGCGAAAATCTAGAGTTTTCTTGGGTTGGTAGGGTATTACCGTCGATTTGTAGAAGGTTTTTCATCTATTGCAGCACCTATGACCAGGCTGACCCAGAAGGGGCTCCGTTCAGGTGGAAAGAGGAGTGTGAAGAGAGCTTTCAAAAGCTCAAGACAGCTCTGACAACGGCCCCAGCATTGGTATTGCCTACAGGTTCGGAGCCTTATACTGTATATTGTGATGCGTCGCGGATTAGTCTCGACCGGAGTTTGCAGCATCTATTCAAACAGAAGGATCTTAACTTGCGTGGGCGGAGGTGGTTGGAGCTGCTTAAGGATTATGATATCACTATTCTATACCATCCAGGGAAGGTCAATGCGATGGCTGATGCCTTAAATCGCCGGGCGGAGAGTTTGTGCAACTTAGCATATCTGCCAGCAATAGAGAGGCCATTGGTGTTGGATGTTTAGGCTTTGGCCAACCACTTTGTTAGATTGGATATTTCTGAGCAAAGTCGAGTTTTGGCTTGTGTGGTCTCTCAGTCTTCTCTTTACGATCGTATCAGGGAGCGTCAGTATGATGACCCCTATCTGCTTGTCCTTAAGGACACGATTCAGCATAGTGATGCTAAGGAGGTCACTATTGGGGATGATGGTGCATTGACGATTCTGGGCAGGCTATGTGTGCCCAATGTAGATGGGTTGCGTGAGTTGATTCTCCAAGAGGCTCACAGTTTGCAGTGCTCCATTTATCCAGGTGCCACAAAGATGTATAAGGATTTGAGACAGCATTATTGGTGGATGAGAATGAAGAATGACATAGTAGAGTATGTAGCTCGGTGTCTAAATTGCCAGCAGGTGAAGCATGAGCATCAGCAGCCAGGTGGGTTGCTTCAGAAGCTAGAGATTCCGGAGTGGAAATGGGGGCAGATCACTATGGATTTTGTTGTGGGGCTCCCATGGACTCAGAGGAAGTTTGATGTAGTTTGGGTGATTGTGGATAGGCTGACCAAGTCAGCTCATTTCATACCAGAGATGACTACTTATTCTTCCGAGCAGCTGGCTCGAGTTTAAATCCGCGAGATTGTCAGAGTTCATGGCATGCTGGTATCTATCATCTCTGACCGGCGTACGCAGTTTACATCGCGGTTACGGAGGGCCGTACAACATGAGTTGGGTACTCGGGTTGATTTGAGCACAACATTTCACCCTCAGACGGATGGAAAGTCTGAGCGCACTATTGAGATATTGGAGGATATGTTCCGTGCATGTGTGATAGAGTTTCGGGATTTTTGGGATCGGTTCTTTCCACTTGCGGAGTTTGCCTATGACAACAGTTATCACTCAAGTATTCAGATGGCACTGTATGAGGCTTTGTATGGTAGGTGGTGTCGGTCTGCAGCGGGTTGGTTCGAGCCGGGCGAGGCTAGGCTATTGGGTACAGACTTGGTTCAGGATGCTTTGGAGAAGGTTAAGGTGATATAGGATCGGCTTCGTAAAGCCCAATCCAGACAGAAGAGTTTATGCGGATCTAAGGGTTCGTGATGTTGCATTCATGGTTGGGGAATAGGTCTTGCACCAGATTTCGTCCATGAAGGGTGTTATGAAGTTCGAAAAGAAGGGCAAGTTGAGCCTTAGGTATATCGGGCCTTTTGAGATTCTTGAGAGGGTTGGAGAGATGGCTTACAGAGTTGCACCACCACCTAGTCTCTCTGCAGTTCATTCAATGTTCCATGTTTCCATACTCCGGAAGTATCACGACGATCCGTCTCATGTGTTAGACTTCAGCTGAGTCCAGTCGGACAAGGATCTATCTTATGTTGAGGAGCAGATAACCATTTTGGACAGGCAGGTTCGGAAGTTGAGGTCAAAGAACATCGCTTCAGTGAAGGTTTAATGGAGGGTCATTCGGTCGAGGAGGCAGCTTAGGAGACCGAGCATGATATGTGCAGCCGTTATCCTCATCTTTTCACCACTTCAGGTATGTCTCTATACTCGTTCAAGGACGAATGATTGTTGTAAAAGGGGGAGGATGTAACGATCGGGCCGGCCGTTTTGAGAGTATTAGTCTTGATCCCCTATTTACTGCTTCCTCTATTTTATTTTATGCTTATGTGACTTGCCGAGAGGATTTGTTTTTAGTTTTGGAGTGAAATGGGACTCTTAGTCCCTAAATGGTAGCTTAAGTTCTAGGAATTTGACCGTATTGGGATTGTTTGAAGACGGCTCTAAAATGGAGTTTCATCAGTTTCGTTAGCTCCGTTGGGTGATTTTGGACTTAGGAGCTCGTCCGGATTGTGAATTTGAGGTCTGTAGTTGAATTAGGCTTGAAATGGTGAAAGTTGAATTTTTGGGAAGTTTGACAAGGAGTGGACTTTTTTATATCGGGGTCGGATTCTGATTCAAAAAATTAGAGTAAGTATGAAATGTCAAATATGACTTGTGTGTGTAAAATTTGTGGTCAATCAGACGTGATTTGGTAGGTTTCAGCATCGTTTGTAGAAGTTGAAAGTTCCAATGTTCATTAAGCTTGAATTTGGTTGAGATTCATGTTTTTTGGAGTTGTTTGATGTAATTTGAGGGCTCGGCTAAGTTCATATTGCGTTTTAGGACTGGTTGGTATATTTGGTTGAGGTCCCGGGGGCCTTGGATGGATTTCGGGTGGTTGACGGACTAGAATTGAACTTGTGAGAATTGCTGAAGCATTCCAGCTTCTGGTGTCATCGCACCTGCGGTGGGGTTGGCTGCAGTGCAGACTCGCACGTGCGTTTGAGGGGATACAGAAGTGGAGAAGGCAGCCTAGTCAAGGGCTTGCAGATGCGGACAAGGTCTCGTAAAAGTGGCCTCGCTTTTGCGGTGAGGTGATGCGCAGGAGCGATTAAGGTCGCAGGTGCGAAACAATTGTCGCAGGCGCGCACACGTAAGTGCGGCCTTTTTGCTCGCAGACGCGGGCTCTATGGATGTAAGTGAAGTCCGCACCTGCGATGGTGTTTCCACAGCTGCGGAGCCACAAATGCGGTGGACCCCACGCAGAAGCGGATTTAATGGGTAGAAAAGGGAAAATTTTGAAGGTTTGATCCCATTTTTATTTTGGGACTTTCAGAGCTCGATTGAGGAGAAATTTTGAGGGGATTTCAGTAGAAACATTTGGATAAGGATTCTTGACTTGTTTTTGATTAATATCCACTAATCCATCGTTAATTTTAATCATTTAATTAAGGTTTTGGGTTGAAAAATTTGGGGAAAAAGTTGAAAAGTTCTTAAACCGAATTATTGGATCTTGATTGAGATTTTTGTGTCGGATTTGAGTAATTTTGGTATGGGTAAACTCGAGGTTGAATGGGTTTTTATATTTTGTGACTTTTACCCGATTCCGAGACGTGGGCCTCGGTCGACTTTTTGGGGCAAATTTCTAATTTCTTGCTAAAGTCTTGATTTCATTAATTAGATTAGTTTCTTATAGCTATATTTATGGTATGTAATTGCTTTTGGCTAGATTTGGGCCATTCCGAGTCGGAAAAGTCCAGGAAAAGGCATTCGTATTGACTGATTGAGCTTGGCTTGAGGTAAGTGGTTTGCCTAACCTTGTGCCGGGGGTAATTCCCTTAGGATTTGGTACTATTGTGACAATTCTGTGATATGTGAGTGCCATGTACGCGAGGTGATGAGTGCGTACACGGGCTAATTATTCCGGTTTTTACTGAACAGTAACTTGTTATATCTTAAATGAGTCATCCCAGCATGTGTAGTTATTCTACGTAGCCTAATATCGCATGTTTACATATCTTAACTTTGAAATCTGTGCAACATGCTTAGTTGAATTTATGTTTTTCCTTGACTTGTATTTAGTCTTAAACCGTAAGATTTCTTGCTGTTCATTGTTGTTTCCAACAGTTTCTAGTTGAGTATTTACTTTTTGGACTACGAGGCAGTACCTCGAGAGATCCATTGTTGCATATTTAATTTTGGGACTACAAGGCGGTATTTCGGGAGATCTCATGTTGCATATTTACTTTTGGCACTACGAGGAGGTGCCTCGAGAAATTTCCTGCTGCATATTTACTTTTGGGACTACGAGGCGGTACCTCGGGAGATCCCCCGCTGCATATTTACTTTTGCGACTACGAGGCAGTACCTCGGGAGTGCCCCTTATTGTTTACTCCTATTTGTTATGTAGTTTCCTCTTCTATATTTCTCGTTGTTACATTCTTAATCTTTCATTATATTACTATATCTTCTGCCTTAATTATTACATTCTAGTGCAGCCCTGACCTGACCTCGTCACTACTCTTCCGATGTTAGGCTTGTCACTTATTGGGTACCGTTGTGGTTTACTTATGCTACTCTTCTGCACATGTTTTGTGTGCAGACCCAAGTACCTCCTACTAGCTCCGCTATTAGTAGAGATTTGTGCTGCTGCTAGAGAGACTTCAAGGTATATCTGCCAGCGTCCGTAGACCTCGGAGTCCCCCTCTATCCTTTTATGTTGTTCTTCTTTATTTTTCCTAGATACTATTGTATAGAGACAGTTAGAATAATTCTTTAGAGCTTGTGACTTGTGACTACCGGGTATTTGGGGGATGTTTATACTCAGAGTTATAGGTTTTACTTGTATATGCCGAGCGACAATTTTCCAGCTTTATCTATATATATATACCTGTTGTTGTTAAGGTTTAGCCGTTATTTCTATTATTATTTTAGTTATTCCGCAACTGTTAGGCGTACCTAGTCTTAGAGACTAGGTGCCGTCATGACATCTTACGGAGGGAGATTTGGGTTGTGACATCAATAAAGTCAACTCTCGGTCAAACTACTCAACTCTCCAAACCTTCAACTTTTCAACTTTCGCCAATTCAAGCCAAAACACCTTATGGACCTCCAAATCGATATACGGATACACTCCTCAGTCCAAAATTACCATACAGAGCTATCGAAACCATCAAAACTCCATTCTAGAGTCATTTACATGTAAGTCAACTTTCAATAAACTCTTTCAACTTAGGCTTTCAACCTTGGAACTAAGTGTCCCACTTTATTTTGAAATATTCCGGAACCAAACGAACTACCCCAATAAGTTATATAACAACAAACGAATATAGTATAAGCAATAAATGGGGAAACAGGGCTACAATACTCAAAGCAACCGGACGAACCGTTACAGGTTCCCTCTTCCAAGTTTTGCTGATTGAATCATGAGGTTTAGGTCCATGTCTCTCTCTTTTTTTTTAATTTTAGTTTCTTGTGAATAGACATGATAGGGGTCGACCCTAACCAGCACCAACAGCGCATTGCCTTGGTGGTGGTTTAAATTAAAAAAAATAATCTTGAAATCTGTTAATAATCTTGATTGGCAGACTATGATTCTGATGTTGGGATTAATGTGGTTAAGAAGAAGAAGATTGAGAGGAACATTGTAGAGATGATTTTATTCCGATTTTGTTAGCAGATGAACAATTTTAGGGAATTAGTAAATGAAACCTTTAAAGTATAACCATGCATGTGACCGAATCAACCATTCCTCTTTCAATAACCAATTTTAGCAGCTAGTAAAAGGAGTTCCTAGAACCATTTTGAGCCAAGTTCATTAAATGGTACACTTTAGATCCTTGTCACAACATCAGTCACTTATAACCGCCTATTATTAGATTCTTTTAAAAAAAAAAAAGATTGTATACTAGATGGGAACTTCTAATAAGGGAAGAAGGGGAAAACTAGAATATGGGTGCCTGTTCTTCGTAGATGTACATGTGATTGTACTAACTAATTAAAGCAGCCTGCAATGAAAGAGCTTCAAAAACGTTTTCTAGGATAAAACTGTTAGGGGTCATTATATTTGGTTCAAACTAAGGATATTTGGGATTATAATTACCTAAATAATCAATCCCACCTTTTATATGGAATAAGTAAGTTATACCATAATTTTGATATAAAGTATTATTGGTTTTAGCTAATACCTCTAACTAAACAAGGGATAAATTTAACCCTAAAATTTATATCGCAATATTCCACCTAGACTCTTGAATCAAACGGCTCCTTAGCAGTTCTTTAATCAGTTATTTTCCCATATCAGAACATGTAAATACAGATATTGACCCAAAAAACAAAAATACAGATATTGACCCTCTTTTTAGGTTTTACCTACCAAACTTTGCCTTAAGAGCTAGGAGTACAATTTAATAAAGGGTTCCTTAGGCTTATAATAGATCCAAAAGAGTTCCTTTTTAATGTGATCGCAGTAATTCGAATATGAACCGAAAGTCTGTACAGTACATCAGTTGCACATCGACAAGCAATTACAACACAGCATAGAAACTAATTATTTTTCTTCTAAATTTGAACTATATAGGTCTGAGCAATACAAGTAAATTCACATAAGCAAACGATCACACATAAGCAAATAAATGCGACAAGTCATAATCTTTTATTGTCATAGATATTTTTAATTGTATACATAGTTTATTCTTAATAGAAAGGCAAGCACATAAGCAATTTAATATGTGCATTCTAATATAAACTATGTCTTAGGAAAGAAACCTCAACTCACATGAATCAATTGTGAAAATCCGCTAGCAACAAATTCATATATTCAATCTCTTCAAAAATCTATAATAAACAGCTAAAATTGTTCACCAACTGCTATCTTATTCTATTTCTCCAATTTAGGTTTTGCTGGGCCATAAAGGGTATCACATCCCTTCTACCCACTAACATCATCATTCTCATGATCCAAAAATTGTGATACACTATAAAGTTTTTAATTTTAATAGGAAAGAGCAAAGAAACTACCGGGACATTATTTTTAAAAATACTAGATTTTGGGTCTTGAAGAACTCTCTCAATCCTTGATGAAAGCCGAGTTAAGAATTTCTAGGTGTTAGACAATGTCAATATGATATTCTTTTTTTACTTGAGTTTGGTTAAACCAGCCGGTAATAGCCGAAGGCAAAGGAGATAGGGAAGAGGAGATTAAGGATAGTCACTCCACTTCATAGATAGTGCACACAGATTCTTCTTTCATTTTCCATTCCTTTCGGGTCGATAACGCGGGCTGCTAGTGGGGCTGTGCCCAATTCACCTTCGATAGCGTAGGATTATCTTGACTTAATATCTCCTTGAAAGAAATAAGCCTAACTCTTTGGGATATTAAGAATGAGAAAATCTCATTTTCAGGTCCTTTATAGGCCGAGGGTAAACGTTGTCCGGGGTTGGGGACCCTTGGCAGCGGTTGAGCCAATTGTTGGCCACAGTTGGGGCAACCGTCAGCTATGGTCGGCCTAGATCTTTAGGTCATTCCTCTTTGTCCCTTGCTGAAATTCGCAGTTAGGGCAACCGTTGCTACGATGGAATCGTCGCCCATGATTTGGCCAGGGCTCAGTTGACTGTTTTGCTACCCGTTAGTGAAAGGCCATATTGTCTTATTGGAATGTCGAGATAACGAACGGTTTGATGTTGTGAAAACAAGACTAAAAAAGCTTTCATTTAATATATGGCTCATAGTTCAATTTATTATATGTTGGGAGACATGATCATTTGAAGTTAGAACATGTGCGATTGTTTGCTTCTTCTCTTAAACGATTTCAATTTATTCATACTACTTCTCCCCTCTTCTAAACTCCTGTGTTACCTTTCAAACATAAAATTTTAAGTATTAACGCTTTGAAATTTTTTGAATACTACCTCCAACTTAGAGCTTAAACAGGAATGTACTATTTAGGTAAAAATTTTCTAGGGCATTACAGTAGGACAAAAGATATGGACAAATCGTCTTTAACTTGGTTACCAGAAATATTCATGGCTATGTTACTCGTTCTTTTTATTTTTGGGCGCTATATTTATGTTCTCTATGATAAAGCAATATGCATAGGCAGATCCAGAATTTAAAGGTTGCGGATGCCACTACTTTATGTATTGTATGCCTATCACTAATCACAAAGACCGAATAGTAAGAAAGAGTCGGTTCAGTTAATTTTTGAGTAATTCAATTAGGTCTTTCATTCACAAATAGGCAAATAAGTTTTGGTTTTACTAGCTTTTTACGTTTGATTTAAATTATATTCTAAAATAAAATTAAAAATAACATTTTATGAAAGAGCGTTTCAAAGTAGAAACTTTGATAGAGTGTAGCTTAATTTTTACATATTTTTTGTTTGACTATATTAATTTACCTTTATTGTTAATAGCTTAAGTTTTTCATCTTAATTGTCAAGTTATATTATAATTATTTTCAAAGTAACCAAGCTATGAGAATCAACTCAAAGTGTCCATTAATCAAGTCATTTAATTATTTTTTCAAAGTCAATAGAAAATATTGTTCAAATTATACTCTAATATACAAATGAATATTGTGTCATTAAAAGGAGGAAAACTATAGGTTAAATAAATCAATTCAAATTACTTATTGATAGAAGTTGTTCATGAAATAAGGTATAATTGCAGAAGCAAAATAAGGACTAATTAAAGAAATTTTAAAAAGAAGAAAATGAGAGATATTTAACAAATAAAAGGAAGAGAAAGGAGGAAAGAAAATGAAATAAGGTATAATTGTAGGAGCAAAATAAGGACTAATACAAAGAAACTAGTGCAAAAAAATTTTAAAAAGAAGAAAAAGAGATAAATATAACAAATAAAAGGAAGAGAATGGAGGACTGAAAAAAGGAAAAAGCGGTGATGGCCCGGGTAATAGAAGAAAAAAAATGAAGAAGAGGGTGAGAAACCTTAATCTCGACGTGATAAGTTGAACCATGGAACCCAAGCGTTGTTTGTGTCTTCTAGGTGCCATTGTCATGATCTAAAATCCCAATCCGATCGTGATGGCGCCTCTCATGAAGACAAGGCCAGCCAATTCAAACTAAACTTTATTTAAACAGTAAAACAACACGAAAATAATATAAGTATGGTTTAATAACAGAAATTTGCGAAAAAACATAGTGAACCATCCCGACTACTGCCCGAACCAGGGTGTCACAAAGTCATGAGCAACTATGGATTCTGCTAATAGTCCAATAATTACAATATCTGGCACAACTGTTGGAAGAATATGAAAACATCAAGATAATAGAGATACGGGGCTGCAGACGCTAACAGCTACCTCGTAGTCTCCGAATCACCGCCCTGACAGTAGTGATCAATGCCTCGGAGCGGAACCAATAACGCCTGAATCTGCACACATGGTGCAGGGAATAATGTGAGTACTTCCAACTCAGTGAGTAATAATTATAAATAACAACTGAAAGTAAGAAAACACATAAGGCACAACGCAATCCATAATGAAACAGTAAAACATGTAAATTTTCCAAGTAAATAACATGAAGTAAAGGAAAACAACAATACCAGCCCCTCGGGCTACATTTCACATCATATCTCGTGGCGACGTGCCACCCGATCCCATGGGTACCCACGCTCACTGGGGGTGTACAGACTCCGGGAGGGGCCCCTTACGGCCGAAGCGCATTATCTCGTGGCGGCGTGCCACCCGATCCCACTTACATCATATCTCGTGGGCGCGTGCCACCCGATCCCATTTACATCTTTTAAAAGTGTCATTTAAATCTCAAACTGAGTAAAAATGGCTGTTTGTAAAACAGTGGAAAACAGCATGACAGTGTTCAAGTAATGAATCAAATCAGTGAGTAAGCAGTGATAAATACCCCTGAAGGGTTCACATAACCGGCAATCAGCCCAAATATGGTAATCAGCCCAAATCATGATGATATCAAATAAGTTTCAATCAAATGTGTAGTAAAATCATCAATCGGGATGGACCAAGTCAAAATCCCCAGTAGTAAACGACCCCACGCTCATCATCGAGCGTGTGCATCACTTCAATATAGCACTACGATGTGCAAATTCGGGGTTTCGAACCCTCAGAACATCATTTAAAATCACTACTCACCCCAAACCGGCTAAATCCTTAGCCCGCGACGCCTTTGCCCTTCGAATTGGCCTCCACGTGCGTCGAATCTATCCAAATTCTGAACAAATACGTCACAATATGATATGGGGACAAAGCCCAAGCGAAAATAATCGAAAATGCCAAGAAATTCCAAAATTTCCAAAACCCGAGCTCCGGGCCCACTTCTCGAAATTCAGTAATTTTCACCTCAACGTGTTCCTTATCTCCCCACGAGTTCAACCATAAAAAATTTATCGAATTCCGACATCGGATCGACCTTCAAATCTTAAATCTAAACTTAAGGGTTTTCCACAAAATTTTTTTCCAACTTAAGTCTCCAATTACATACTAGAATAGCAATAGATTTGGTAATTTGACCAAGATTGAGTTAGGAACACTTACCCCGATGTTTCCCTTGAAAATCTTTCAAAAATCCTTCAAGATTTCGCTTCAATCCGAGTTCCCTAGCTCCAATTATGTTCAAGATAGTCGAAACCCTCTTCTTTAAGAATTTGTTCAAGAAAATCTCTTTTGGATATAGTTTTGAGGTTGATTTGTTGTGATTTTATGGTGTTTGGAGGTGTTGCTCTTCGTGGGTAACGAAAATGGGTTTTTGTATGGCAAATGGACACTGATTTCTATTTAAAAAGGGGTCAAAATTAGAACAAAATAACCTTCAGGTGTTGAAAATGCTATCGCATTTCGGCGTAGCAGAATCAACATGCTGTCCACATTCTGGTTGCATTTTTGACATTGAAATCTGTTACGCTTTGCTACGCATTTCGGCGTAGCATAATCAACATGCTGTCCACATTCTGGTCGCATTTTTGACCTTGAAATCTGTTACACTTTGCTATCGCATTTCGGCGTAGCATAATCAACATGTTGTCCACATTTTGGACAGCATCGCGTAGCATTTCTGACATTTATGCAGATTTTCCTTTCCAACGATGAAATAGTCCCTTTAACCCCCCAAAACTCACCCGAGCCATTCGGGACCCCGTTCGGATATACCAACAAGTCCTAAAACATATTATGGACTTAGTCGAGGCCTTAAATCACATCAAACAATGCTTAATACACGAATCATACCCCAATTCAAGCCTAATGAAACTAACAAATTCCAACTTCTACATTTGATGCCGAAAACTATCAAATCGAGTCCGATTGACCTCAAACTTTGCACACAAGTCATAAATGACATAGCGGACCTATGAAGATTTTTAGAACTGGATTCCGACCCCGATATCAAAAAGTCAACTCCTCGGTCAAACTTTTCTATAAATCTTCTATTTTCCAACATTCGCCAAAATGCGTTGAATTGTCCTATGGACTTCCAATTTGAAATCCGGACATACGCCTAAGTCCGAAATTACCATACAAAGCTATAGAAACTCTCGGAATTCCATTCCGACCGTCGGATCAAAGATCTCGCCTAACAACCGGAAATCGCCAAAATACTAACTCCACCAATTCAAGCTAATTCTACACCGGAACTCCAAAACCAATTCCGATCACACTCCTAAGTCATAAATCTCCTCCCAAAACTAACCGAATCATCGGAATTTGTATCTGAACCCTCTAACTCATAAGTCAACATCCGGTTGAGTTTTATAATTTAAACCTTCTTGAAAAAGATTAAGTGTTTTGTTTCTTACCAAATCCACCCCGCACTCAAACTACTCAACTTGATTACATAAAGCCCGGCTAACGAAGCATGATAAGGTAGAAACGGGGAAAACGGAGCGGTAACTCACGAGACGACTGGCCGGGTCGTCACATTCTCCCCCACTTAAACAAACGTTCGTCCTCGAACGTGCCAAGAATTATTCCGAGGACATTAAATTTCTAAGTGTATTATTACACACACTTGCGGCGATTCTACGTTGTCGTAAATTTAACATGGATCCGACAAGGCCTTCTCAATTGAAGATTATTTTTTTTATCCACATTTATAAACTTCAAAGCCAATTTTTCACAGCCCAATTAATTCAACACGGCATGTTAGTCTCAACTGGATGTCGCAACTCGTGCTTGCGCGCCCATCATATGTACGTCCATAACCACTTCTCTGGTCATAATAACTGTTCATAAATAATTCCAGCATCGTCAATTAACCTCATATTAACTAAAACCTCGTTTCAAACTTTCACAACTCTGACAGTAATTCACGAGGCATGAAGACCTCCTAATTATTTACTCGAATTAACGAGTCACATTTAACGCCACCTGGACACTCCCCTTGTAGGCCAAGTCTCAATAATTACCGCACGAATATGGCGAAATATGCACAAAAATACATAGAAGAATTATCAAATAAGCCTAACAGGCATGACTCCCTATCAGTACTATAGTACAAATTTAATTTAACAGAGGGAGAATTTAAAACACATAAATTTTCATCACAAGGATCTCGTCCTTATATAACTTCCACCGCGGTTCATAGCCTAGTTTAAGCTTTTCACATCATATATAAAAAGAATGCGAGGATCTTGTCCTCAACTCTGAATCACAAGTAATATGCACTCGTGCCAACCGAAATCTATCCATTTCTCCATTAAAATAATTTCCTTTAATCAAAATCACGGCACATAATGAACTCCCATACCGGTAGGGCATATAATTCATAAGGCTTTAATCAAGCATCCCGAAATTACATCAAAACCCACTGTAGTGAGTAACAGAAAGTCACTTTTGGACTTGTAGCCCTCAATAGTGTACAAAACAAAAACGATAGACACGGCTAAGACCATCAAAATCTCCCAACAGGGATAAACACAGTAGTAGAGTGTAAATTCACAAACTCACCATATAAGTCGATTTCCCATAATAACATCCTCCGACCGCAATAGCTGAAATTTCAGGAATCTGGCGCCCGCAACACATCTCATGACGCATATAAATCCTGTTCCAAATCTCGCAATACTGCCACGACGAAAGAGACGTGTAGAAACTCGTAGCCACCTACCGAATCCATAATTCGTGGAGTCTCTCATCCTGTCAAGAACCATTACCTCATTCTAAACTGAATAGCGGTATTTTCTTTTAATGTGCCTTATATAAATCTGATTGCACAGATTTCAGCTCCAATAATCTCGTCTCACCTGGTGCAAGCTGCTCATGCAATAAGCCACCACAAACACCGACTCAGATCTCATATGGCGCCATCAATGCGCCGACAAGCTACAATTTGAACATGACACATAAAGAGGAACGAACTCTGGAAAAGAATTATCCAGCCCGCGTAACGAATAAAACGGTCGAACAGATATTACGAACCCTTCTCAGAGGATGAGAAACAAAATACGCAGGAATAGATATAGGGGACCTTACTCAACATAACACTGTTGCGGCATGCAACCCGATCCACACATGATACCGTTGTGCCGTGCAACCCGATCTGCACATAACAATAAGTAAGGAAATACCTAGCAAGCCATACTGCTCATACCTATGAAATACCGAATATCGACCACAAGCACGCCAAGTGCGAAAATACCACCCTAGGGAGACGGATAGCGCCATACGCTACAAAACACAAGCACAGCTAAGGTGCAGTAAATGGCCTGCATCTGAGAATCATCCTGCTCATATAGTATCACAAGCTACACGGGACCACAACATATGTGCGGATAATCAAGTCGTCTCAATCCAAAACCAACTCCCATAGTTCACAGAAAATACAAACCTCAAGTTGTGGTCTAAACTATCATGACTCTTCTGGAGTCCATTCACACAACAAGGCCATTCGAATCAATATCTCCCAAATCAATCAAGTCATGGTGGCTATCGAGCCTGCACGCACAACCACATACCACATGTAAAACTTCGCACACCGAAGGAACTGATCATTGCCACCATCACACCGATTCAACCATTACTAATCGACCCAACTTCTTTCAATTTACTCTTGACCTGACTTAGAAATATAATAGCTCCATTCACAACATAACAAACTCGATTCACACTCACCTCGAGTGACCCAAATCGCGAGACCACATCGTCTCAATACTCATGAACCATCTAGTTCTTTGCTGAATTACCCCTAATTTTTCCTTCTCTTAGTCATAAATAATCTGCCAACGTACCGATAACCAGCCGTACAAGCAGACAACCACGCGATCCAATTGTAAATGGTGGGGCTCCCCACACTTAGCTCTAAGCCACCGTCACACATAATGCAGAGCCCCCGACGATTCCTCCTTCTCAATTTCCATGATCTCGCACCATTAACCCGACAGACTTGTCGAAGTCTTTGTTAAGATTTTCATGAACATCCTGGATCACAACTCATAGTCACACACTCGACTTCTTACTGGGTAGCAAGTAATATACCTCGCAGAAGCTTCATCAACATCACGCCACTGCTAACCTGCTCACAGGAGATAACCCACCTGTGGAATTCCCTACCGACATCCTCTAACGACGCTGCACTAGGTACAACTACCCCGTAATCAGCAAAATTCTCCTGAGCTCATGCTCGCCCACCAGCTGTATGAGTCTGCTCCTTCCCTATTGGCATTAACTGAAAGTTTAACAATACTTTACGAACTCAAGTCATATTGCACCTAAAACAATAATCAGATCTTCACACCCCTCTTCATTTCAAAAAAACTCCTTTCTGCCATATTCGATCTTTCTTCGTACGACAACCATCACTCCAAATAAGATACGTAGGCAAAATCACCTTCCATTATGATTCCCAAACCGTTCTACACTTTCTCAAGGCACGCGGCTATCCTACCACAGAATTCATATGCTAATCTGTCACTCTTATTTTGGTTAAACCATCTCCTTTAAGCAACATTTTACTTCAACCACCGCGAAACACTTCCTGCCATGTCGTTCCTCATACTTCGCTACTCACGTGTTGCATCAAATCGATATCCATATTTCTTGAGCCATCCACATTAGAAATACTAATTCGATTTTGAACCGCTGCACACAGCTATCCCTGGCAACCACCCCTCAGGCACCATTTCACAATACCATGCCCCGAAGGCAAAATCCGAAGAAGACGGTAACACCGACGAACCATAGTGAGTTCAAACAAGGACGACGACACCGCATCACATTGAAAATTCTATCATGCTTGAAAATATCATGTCTTGTTACTTCATCAACCAAACATGGACATCAATAGTCCGACTGCCTTTCCTTCGCTGGAATTAAATGCTGAACCTCTAAATCATACACTGAGAAACCCTCCTTTCGAGTCATTCACTGTCTCGTTCCATACATAAGCACTCTACCATTTCACTAACATTGTATGACAACAACGCATAGACATCGTAGCAATTCGTGCACGGTCTCAAAACCATAGAAGATACAGATAATAAGCTGGAATATAAGAACATCCTTCCAAAAGACAACGATAATAGCCTGCCCGAACATACATCTGGCACCACGTCTGTAGTACCACTACAACTCTTCGATGCCCAATTGATAACAAGTGCTTCGCGCCGCATAAGATTGAGTAGGAAGGAAATAAAGGCACAAGCCTCAATAGAATCAAACCGCACGATAAGGATATCAAGAATATGAAGTTTTTCCTAAAAGGTATTGCAACCTATCGAAGATAAGTATAGACGTCTCCGTACCGATCCGCGAGACTCTACTAAACCCGCTCATGACTTGTGAGACCTATGTAACCTAGGCTCTGATACCAAGCAGTCACGACCCAAAATCCCAACCCGATCGTGATGGCGCCTCTCATGAAGACAAAGCCAGCCAATTCAAACTAAACTTCATTTAAACAGTAAAACAATATGAAAATAATATAAGTATGGTTTAATAACAAAAATTTGCAAAAAAACATAGTGAACCATCCCGACTACAGTAAAACATGTAGTGAGTACTTCCAACTCAGTGAGTAATAATTATAAATAATAACTGAAAGTAAGAAAATACATAAGGCACAACGCAATCCATAATGAAACAGTAAAACATGTAAATTTTCCAAGTAAATAACATGAAGTAAAGGAAAACAACAATACCATCCCCTCGGGCTACATTTCACATCATATCTCGCGGCGGCGTGCCACCGATCCCATGGGTACCCGCGCTCACTGGGGTTGTACAGACTCCGGGAGGGGCCCCTTACGGCCCAAGCGCATTATCTCGTGGCGGCGTGCCACCCGATCCCACTTACATCATATCTCGTGGCAGCGTGCCACCCCATCCCATTTACATCTTTTAAAAATGTCATTTAAATCTCAAACTGAGTAAAAATGGCTGTTTGTAAAACAGTGGAAAACAGCATGACGGTGTTCAAGTAATGAATCAAATAAGTGAATAAACAGTGATAAATACCCCTGAAGGGTTCACATAATCGGCACGAAGCCCAAATATGGCAATCAGCCTAGATCATGATGATATCAAATAAGTTTCAATCAAATATGTAGTAAAATCATCAATCGGGACGGACCAAGTCACAATCCCCAGTATTAATCGACCCCACGCTCATCATCGAGCGTGTGCCTCACTTCAATATAGCACTACGATGTGCAAATCCGGGGTTTCGAACCCTCAGAACATCATTTAAAATCACTACCCACCTCAAACCGGCTAAATCCTTAGCCCGCGACGCCTTTGCCCTTTGAATTGGCCTCCACGTGTGTCGAATCTATCCAAATTCATAACAAATACGTCACAGTATGCTATGGGGACAAATCCCAAGAGAAAACAATCGAAAATGCCAAGAAATTCCGAAATTTCCAAAATCCGAGCCCCGGGCCCACTTCTCGAAATTCAGTAATTTTCACCTCGACGTGTTCCTTATCTCCCCACGAGTTCAACCATATAAAATTTATCGAATTCCGACATCGGATCGACCTTCAAATCTTAAATCTAAACTTAAGGGTTTTCCCCGAATTTTTTTTTTCCAACTTAAGTCACCAATTACATACTAGAATATCAATAGATTTGGTAATTTGACCAAGATTGTGTTAGGAACACTTACCCCGATGTTTCCCTTGAAAATCTTCCAAAAACCATTCACGATTTCGCTTCAATCCGAGTTCCCTAGCTCCAATTATGTTCAAGATGGTCAAAACCCCCTTCTTTAAGAATTTGTTCAAGAAAATCTCTTTTGGATATAGTTTTGAGGTTGATTTGTTGTGATTTTATGGTCTTTGGAGGTGTTTCTCTTCGTGGGTAACGAAAATGGATTTTTGTATGGCAAATGGGCACTGATTTCTATTTTAAAAAGGGTCAAAATCGGAACAAAATTACCTTAAGGTGTTTAAAATGCTATCGCATTTCGGCGTAGCATAATCAACATGTTGTCCACATTCTGATCGCATTTTTGACATTGAAATCTGTTACGCTTTGCTATCGCATTTCGGCGTAGCATAATCAACATGCTGTCCACATTCTGGTCGCATTTTTGACATTGAAATCTGTTACACTTTGCTATCGCATTTCGGCATAGCATAATCAACATGTTGTCCACATTTTGGACAGCATCGCGTAGCATTTCTGACATTTATGCAGATTTTCCTTTCCAACGATGAAATAGTCCGTTTAACCACCCAAAACTCACCCGAGCCATTTGGGACGCCGTTCGGATATACCAACAAGTCCTAAAACATATTATGGACTTAGTCGAGGCCTTAAATCACATCAAACAACGCTAAATACACGAATCATACCTCAATTCAAGCCTAATGAAACTAACAAATTCCAACTTCTACATTCGATGCCGAAACCTATCAAATCGAGTCCGATTGACCTCAAATTTTGCTCACAAGTCATAAATGACATAACGGACCTATGAAGATTTTTAGAACTGGATTCCGACCCCGATATCAAAAAGTCAACTCCTCGGTCAAACATTTTCAAAAATCTTCTATTTTCCAACATTCGCCAAAATGCGTTGAATTGTCCTACGGACTTTCAATTTGAAATCCGGACATACGCCTAAGTCCGAAATCACCATACGAAGCTATAGAAACTCTCAGAATTCCATTCCGACCGTCGGATCAAAGATCTCGCCTAACAACCGCAAATCGCCAAAATACTAACTCCACCAATTCAAGCCTAATTCTACATCGGACCTCCAAAACCAATTCCGATCACACTCCTAAGTCATAAATCTCTTCCCGAAACTAACCGAATCATCGGAATTCACATCCGAGCCCTCTAACTCATAAGTAGACATCCGATTGACTTTTACAACTTAAATCTTCTTGAAAAAGATTAAGTATTTTGTTTCTTACCAAATCCACCCCGCACTCAAACTACTCAACTTGATTACATAAAGCACGGCTAACGAAGCATGATAAGGTAGAAACCGGAAAAACGGAGCGGTAACTCACGAGACGACTGGCCGGGTCGTCACAGCCATTTTATCTATATCATTTTATCATAGATATAACTATATTTTCTAAGAATTTTTATCGAAGCGAGCGGGTAGTGTGGCACCTAGCTTGTAGGTGCACCCCTGGCAATATGGACAAATTGTCTCTAATGGTTGCTAATAAAATTTATTGATCGAGTAGATGCCCACTAAGCCAACCATCATTCATCATCAAATCGTAACACAAACCATCACAACATTCACAAATCATAAACGAAGCAGATATCACAACAATACCGTATACTTCCTATCGTCCAAATCTCATAATACGGAAAATCTTTAGTCTTTCTTCCTTCCAATTCATCTAGTTCTTGTGTAATATTTTTTCCCATTTTGTCCATCACAGAATGAACTGTACATGTTATGATTTTTATAAGTATATAACGAGACATTACACACATATAAATACATAATGTAACCTAATAATATAGGTTTGAATAAATGTGATTTTGTGATTTGAGATAAGGTCAGTACTGTCCAACATCTGGACATGGTAAATATCTTTCACCCCTTTTACATTTTTCATTAATTTGTTCTTGAGTAAGATCCTTAAATTGTTCCCATCCAACAACCTTATAGTCTTCCAGGCATTGTAGATAACAAAATAACTCTCTATCTTCTTCAGGAGTTCTACAGTTTGCCAACGTGTTAGGAAATAAAACTAAGACCAAAATGCAAATTTGCAACACCGCGGCAATTTGCTTACGACACATTCTTTTCGGGATATATTTCCTGCAAATAAGTTTTGTATAAAATAGAATCAATAAAAAAATTTGGTGAAGGCCATTTCTAGAGTATAATTTGTGCATACATTAGGAATACAAAATGCAAACAACTCAATAACTCGATGTAGCGACAAAATTAAGTTTACTTACGCAATTTTGTTAGTGAAACTATGTCTGGGAATCAGATTTGTTCAGATTAGTAATGCTTTGTTAAGTTTATGTGAAGACAATGATTGTTCATATATAGGTCTTTGACATTGTAACGTATGGGCCAAATTAATGTATTTACTCTTTTAGCAGTTTCAAGAAAATTTGTATGCTTCATTGGATCGAGTAGGCCAATTAGGAATACGGTATATTGGAAACTTTCATGCATGCATGCAATAAATAAAAGTACTTACATTGAATGTGTTCACCACCTTACATTATCTAAAGTTCTCATCAATTTCATGCCTCGTCATAAAAAAAAAGTAAAAACAAAAATAGATTTCTGTTGGTCTTTACCCTTTGGATTGAACTTCTTTCTTTGAGCTGTTAAATAATTTGGCATAAGCAAAGTGAGCTATAATTTTGAGGGATAATATCAAACTTCGTGAATCTGCTCACTTCCATCACTCGTAAGCATATATATATATATATATATATATATATATATATATATATATTCCGAGATGTATTTTAACAAGTTCCAATCATAACGGCTTAAAACATGTTGAAGTAAAAACAGAATAAACATTCCAAACTGCCATAATATATTAAATCTTGAAGAATAATCTTAAGCAATTACATGAGTAGTTAGGTTGACCAACAACATCTAAGAAATTAGAGGTAGCTTTACACTAGTTACCCCCTTTGTTAAAAGATAAAATTGGAAAAAGAAAAAGGAACAGAAATAGTAGCTAGTATGTAGTACAACATGAGAATCTCTACTTGCAAAATTTGCCACAAGGGTAGGGGCAATTAACCCCTTCGAACTCGCACCTGTCAAAAAACCAATCTCCAACAGCTTCACCAATTGTCTGTTACGTACAATGAGTTAGAAGGATATGTCAAATAACTACACGAGAAAGCTAAGAATTATACTACTCTCTCCTCTGTTTCAATTTATGTGAATCTATTTCTTTTTTAATCGTTCCAAAAGGAATGAATTTTTTTTAAATTTGAAAACAATTTAGCTTAAACTTACAATTCTACCCTTAATGAGAAACTTTTATAACCACACAAATACTATAGGCTCCTTTTTGACTTGTTTAGGACCACAAACTCTAAAAGTCTTTATTTTTTTAAACTCCGTGTGCAGTCAAACAGGTGCACTTAAATTCGAACGGCGGAAGTACTATAAAGAAAAAAAGAAAAGAAAATATGACCTTGTTAGCTATTGTTGGAGAATTATTGTAGGACCAGTAGCCTTGTATTTCAATGCCATGGTGGGAATGACAAGAGGAAATGAAATATCCTCTTGATGTACTTGGTCCTAGTTCGTACAATGCTTCCAAAAATGTTAGCCTAAAATCTGTAGCAACAAAAATCAAAAGCAAGTTAGAGAAAGAGAGTTAAAGAGAAGAATTGTCACATGAATTGTCTGGCCAGTATATATACCTTGGAGAGTTAGGATTTGACTTGGTGAGCATACATTTATATCGTGCTTGCAATATATCCATTCATTATAGGAATCAGCATCATTGGGAACCAAACTGTTATTTATCTAATTTTAAGAATCAAAAGGCAAAATCATTTAGGATTTGAAGGGAAAAGAATGAAATAATAGAAATTTGATAATCATATAAATTGATTGTCTAACCTGAAAGGAATCGTAGGCTGAATTAATAATGAAAATTGGTGTGTGAATATGTTGTGCCGCATACTGAGGGAAGAAGCACTGCCAAAGAGAAATATCATGTCGGCTAATTTTATTTTTATCCAACAAAAAGGATTGCTCTTACCAAACTTGGGTTGTCTAAGCTGAATAAGGTACAAGAGGGTGGTAAGTTCTTGGCAGACCCCTAAACTCCAAAAAAAGAGTAAATTATGTATTAGGGATAAGAAATTCAACAACTAACAGAAAGTGAAGTCGAGATATAAAGCAATGAAGATAACGGAAGAGAAAAATACTTAAATGATATGCTTAATTCTTACGTGCAAAGTAACTACCCTCTTATACATCTCCTCAATATGTGGTTCCCCAGTTATAGTTTTTCTGCATAAATTCATAAAATAATATATTGAAAAGAGAAAACACACTCTTAAAAAAATTAATTTCTCAGGATTCATGAACTTACACGTTGACAAAAAAGCCAGCATCAGAGATGCATTTGACTCGAGCAGTCAATGGGAAAAAAAGTTTAAATTTGTCACAATGTAGGATTGCACCCAATCCTCCTGCTGAAGTTCCACTAAGGATGGCCTGTCATAGAAATTTTTAACTTTTTCTTTTTGGTATTTCAGCCACTTAATTAGAGAGAGATAAGAGGACCATGAGGAGAAAACAGGACGTACATTTTCAGCATGTAACATTCCTCCTAAGAAATACTCCATGAAAGCTTCAAAAATTCTTTCCCCTCTGAAATGGAGGTTAGTATCCTGAAATATTTTGACATTTCTAGTTAGAGATCGAGTTACACAGATATATAATCTTCTGACATGATTAATGAGAAGACACCAACTTACAGGATCAACTTCTTTAATATCGCCAGTATATGACGATCCGTCACAATATCTGATTTTGACTAGGTTCCAGTTGTAGAAGTCTAAAAAACACATTGTTGAGAATATCTTTTCATTAGTTAGTATTAGTGCCACAAGATACACCTTCAAAGAAAATAAAAGGTATTTAAATACGCATAACCTATTCACCACCTGGATTTAGTTGAGGATCATTGCTTAAAACTCCAGTAAAATAAGCTATTTTTGGCATATTTTTCGAAGATAAGCCCTTAGCTGCACGAGCTTGGCAGTCTGAAGTGGTTTCACACCATCCCCCACCCTAGAAATTCAGAGTTAAAGATGAGCCAAAATTGTAACCCAAATAACATAGTAAAAATTTAAGTCAAATTAATTAACCTCAAGGTGAATGAGCCAGCTATTAATTCCAGAGCCAGTTCCCGGATGAAAGTGGAATGCAGGAGCACTTCCATCTAGGCATACTAATAAAACAACATAAATAACATCATCTTAAAATTATTTTTAAGATACACAATTTCCAATATGTAAATAAATTGCAAGACTCGTACTAAAGTAAAAAAAATTGTCACCTGCTCCTTTGGTTATGGCACTCTCGAGGTAGGTTACATTAACAATGAGGCTCGCTTCAGTTGCCGTCCAAAGAAACAGTAGAAAAACTAAAAAGATAGGACTAATGTTAGTAATGAAATACCTTTAAAGTATACATTGAAATTTATTAGAACTACATTTACAGAGAATACGTACCAAACACCGTAGCCATGAGAACTGAGTTACAATCCATCACTTTCGCCATTTCACACTTACTTTCAAATTCAGATGAAAGAAGTACAAAGATATTTTTATCTCTTTTTAGCAGAAGAAGTTGAACAAAAGCTGTAAAGGAGATGAAAGAAGGAGTACTGAGCGCTAGTGATGCTTTTGAATCGTAAGATTTTTGAGCCTTCTTTATATGCACTATTTGGTTGGAATTAAGCCTAATTATTCATTTTAGAGGTGATTTAGAGATCACTACTAGCACGTATAAACCATGCACGTGATATACAGAAACCATTTTGGTCAATCTTAGCAGCCACTTAAATGAGCTTCAGAAACCATTTTTGGCAACTTTACTAAATGGTGTAATACCAGAAGAAGAAGACCAAGAGCTTGAAAAGCTGTAAAAAGAGTGGTACTGAGCTAATGATGCTTTTGAAGGGTAATATTTAGAGCCTTTTTGTAAGCACTGCTTTGGTTGGAATTAAGCCTAAATATTCATTTTAGAGGTGATTTAGAGATCATTACTAGCACTTATAACCATGCACGTGACCATTTAAAGGTCAGAAACCATTTTGGCCAATATTACCAACCAGTTAAATGAGCTTCAGAGAAACCATTTTGGCCAACTTAACTAAATGGTATAATTCTTTATTGGGTTAGTCGCTGCATGTGATACGCTTCTTTCAAACTTAACACCGAATTAATTAAATCGGTTCCCACATTACTTAATAGTTGAAGGACTTATAAAACGAATTGTTGGTACAAATCTTCTATAACTTTGTTACTAAAAATGTTTTTGACTATGTGATCCTTTGTTTTCTAATTTTGGAGCAGATTTATGTTTTACAGGACAAGGCTATAAAGGGTCTTTGGTGGAGTTGACTAGGTATTTTGTTAAATTCATCCCAGTAACTATATTTTTGGATTAAACTAAAGAGAAATAATAGTTAACCAAAATTTCTTTCTCTGAATTCATTTACAATGATGACAAGAATTGAGTTGGAACAAAGTGATACGGCAATATTTTATACTTGTGGGACCTTGGCAATATAAATTAAATTTAACAATAAAAACCTTACAACTATGGAAAAGCTCTTTGAGATTGCATTTTGGAGTTAACTGATTTGCACAGGGAATCGTGTTAGAAATCTACGCTTAGTGTTAGATTAGTTACTTTACATATTCATGTAAATAGACTTGAGTCGAGTCATCCATAGCTACGGCTTTATTAACAAAACGTAAAGTTCAGTAGACTTAGGAACCTTTGAAGCGTGCACTTGGTAGAATCGGTGGTCTTAGACTAACCGTAAATATATTATTTTATGATATACAGAAAAATTATTTGATAAGTTGTTTGATGACGTGATATGGCTGTGAGCCATGCTATTGAGTTTGATAGTTTGATACGGCTATGAGCCATGGTGTTGAGTTTGATGCGGCTATGAGCCATGATGTTGAGTCTGATACTTTGATACGATTGTGAGCCATGGTGTTGAGTTTGATACGACTGTGAGCCATGATGTTGGGCATTGTGTATGTCTTTGTACATCTCCGAGCATTGTGTATGCTTCTTGATATATTTGGGGCATTATGTATGCTTCAGTGGGCATTGTGTGTGCTTCTACATATTTGGGGCGTTGTGGTGTCGTTGTGGACTCGTAGATGTGTTACTTAATTTCTTTCACATCAATTATGACAAGTCCTTAGTGTGTACTCTTGTTGGTTAATTTTATTAACTCTATTGATACATATATATTGAGTTATTGTATAATTATTGTATTTATTATATCGTTCTTGTTGTGGTGCGTTTGTATTTTCTAACACTTGTTCTAGAGGTATTTATAGTGGCGGGTCGAGGATCTTACTGGGTTATATTTACATATAACTCACTCCTTAACTGCATCTCTATGCAGATATCGTTGCGGGAGATAGAGCTAGTGGCTGACGAGTTTGCTCGAATGGATTCTATTGCTGAGGTGAGCCACTGCATTGGTCGTGGAGTCTTTCATTTCAGCTTTATCTAGTTCGTTAATTTTCTTTTCTTTGGAATTTTCAGACCCGTCAGTTAAACTCATATTACTCTATTAGATGCTCCAGGGTCTTGGTGTGAGATTTGGGCTAAAGTTTTATTATTTGAGTGATTGTTGGTTTTTCTGTCAATTGACTAAGGTATTGGGTGATAATTATTTTGTCTTTAACTATTAATAATACTTTTAGCCTGCACTTAATTTTTCTTCTAGTATTTATATAAATGGATAAATGTTTAAGAAACGGGTTCGCCTGGCAAGTGGTGTTAGCTGGGTTCCAATCACGTCTATGGGGTAGTTTGGAACGTGGCAAAGTTGGTATCAGAGCTTAAGCTTTAAGTCTCGGGTCATGGAGCTGTGTTTGGTAGAGTCTTGTTCATGAGTATGTAGACGTCCATACTTAAGACCTTGAGGCTACTAAACATCTAGGATGTTTTCCCTTCATTCAATTCTTATTCGTGCGTTGAGATTAAAAAAGTTGAACCTTGGAATGTCCCTTTCGCAGATGTTAGGACAGGCGCATCTGCCTCTATTGGAAAACACACTTGATTTGGAAGTATTGAATAAAATATATGAGACTGAGAGTAGCCTTGAATTCATGGTCCGTTGTGTGCATTGGTTCTATTTGAGAATCGGTTGGTTATAAATTTTGGGATAACTCGAGTTACGAAGGAAAGCTTGCAAAATTTGTAAGTTGAGAGGTAGTCAAATGTTTGAATGTCAAGAATCTACGTGAATGGTAAAGTTATCTAGGATATGACTTTTGCCTATGAGCAAATTATTCAACATTCGAGTTTGCGGACACAACCCTCCATTATGAGTTTGGAAAGGAGAGAAAAAAATTGAGTTGTAACGTAAGAGGTGTAAGAAATTAGCCCCGTCTAGATTGTTGGACATGATGGTAAAATATATCTGAGGAAAGAGCTTATATATTTCTTAGCTTAATTCCTCCTGAACCGATTTGATGGTATTAGTGGTATCGTGATAGTGATGTTATACGTGTGACTGTAGCATAAGAAGGAACGATTCAAGTGTATTAAGTATAATTATGGTACTGACAGTACGTGGCAAAATCTGTTAATGGTAAGAGTCCGTGTATGAATGCTAGCTTGTGAAAACAAACTAAGTGTATGGCTCTGCACCAATATAGTAAGAGGTTGAGTATGAAACTTAGTACATAGTGACATTATTAGCTAGTAAAGTAAGGATTAAACGTGGAGTAGTGAGACTGCCACACAACAGGAGAAAATAGATGGACATTAAATTAAGTTGAGTACTAAAAAAAAACTGAAATGACATGACTATTTCTGAAAAAGTAGTCAGTTTATACAATTTTGTTAACATACATTGTGTTCGATAAAGCATATATTTGAGGAATAATAGCAACATGTTATGAGATGATTGAGTATATGAGGATTAAAAAAAAAATTCGTGTACTTAGATCTACTATTTGGTTTTATCCTACGCAGGAGAGTCTTAGTATTGGCCAATTTATCGGATATGTGTGGACATGGTTCAAAGTTATGAGACACTTACGAACTTGTAATAACTTAGCGTGGTTAAATATAGGTTATTTTGGGCTTGAATTAGTCGACTTCGTGTTTCTTTACACTTGCTTACTACGAAAGACTGCTAAATTTCCTATTTTGATTGAGCTTAGTATAGAGGATTCGCTTGGTATGCCTCTAGACAAAGCTACCTTGTTAATAAAAAGTTCTAGATATGATAAGTAAAGGGTATGTGTTGTATTTAACTATAACTTAGGATACCAGAGTTGAGTAACCAATTATTGAATTAGTCATTATGATTAATAAATTTTTGAGTGTATTTTCATAGGACTTATCAAGTGCACCCTTATTAAGAAGATAGATTTGAATACTAAGATATTTCTAGAAACCTAGTCTATATTTATTTTAAAGGAACTAAAAGAAAAAAGTCACAAGATTTTGGAATTAAGAGGTCGCTAGACTAAATATATCACTTTTGAGGTGCTTAAGTTCTATTAGTTGAGAAAAAAATAAATGATATATCTATATATGCATTTATCAAGAATTTATAGAAGACTTAAACTGCGATGAATGCCAAGTTTTTTTTCCTATACGCTTAGATGATTTGTGCCCTCGGTCATATGGTATTAAATAAAGTTGTGATTCGGACACCATGACTGAAAGATAAAAGAGCTAGATATTCGGAAGAACATATACCAAGACTTGTCATGGTTGGTGTGAACATCTGGTGATGTATTTTACATAGTCAAATGCGCTAGTTATCGTCAAGGACTAGATGAACCGAGTATCTAAAAATTTTCCTTAGTCTTCTAATTATTAGTTTATTAACGACATAGGAGAATATTTTCATAGTTGATAGAAACATATACAACGGTTGAGGAGGGTCTTACAGACATCGAGATAGCATTAATTAAATACCAGCTTCACATTTGTAAATCTTGATTCTTTTAGTGTGATATTGTAAGCCTTATGATGTCTAGTAAAACAGTAATAGATCGATGGTATTAATCCTGCTAAGACTAGAGCACATGTGACACAATTATTTTTGTTTGAGCAAGCAAAAATTATCGGTATGAAAGTCCTGATTATTGGAGGGGTAGTCATCAGCTCCTACAGGCGGGGCCTACTTGATAGTGAATAACGATATAATATTATAGCTAAAGAGTTGAATGTATATATAATCATGGATTTGACTTGAGGATGTTTGTACTCCAAGAAATGCAATATTATAAAATTTAAAGATCCAGAAATATGGCTTGGAATAAGGGAATAAGAGCTAAGAATGACGGGATGATACGGGATATCAAAAATATTGTTTTTCAATGTTTGAACTTTCATATATTAAATACGAGTGTTAGAAACTCGAGAGATTATCATAAAGATGGTTAGCTCTGAAAGAAAGATAAAATACATCTTTATAGACTTCATGGTCAATCTATCATATTTGTTGAGAAAGTTAAGATCCTTATTTCAATGATCGTGTTAGACTCGGCGAAATCCCACGTCCAATTCTATCTAAATTACTTATAAGTCATACTATCCTATGAAGTGATATATTAGAGAGATAGTGTAATAGCACAAGATTCCCGTATCGTCATGTGTGATAAGAGTAATAGAATATAAAACATTTGCATAAGGGTGTATGGATGTGTTTCAGTGCAATCCTACATGAGATTATTATGTAGGAGCGTATGAATGTGTTCCGGCGCTGCCGTACATAAGAGTATTATATAGGAGTGTGTGAATGTGTTCCGGCACTACCATATGTAAGATGTGTTGATTGTGATCGAGGTGCTTGGATGTTTTCCAACACGAGGGACACATAAGAGAGAATGCATATCTAGTTCCAACACTAACCCGATAGATATTATATAGCAACTAGTTTATAATCAGTTGTTTTTAACCGAGTTAATACATGATATTAGTTGTTAAACCGCTAAATAGATATTATTATTTGAGGCTTTAAAGGGACGCATGTAATGACTTAACCAGTCATTTTTCTTTCTAGATTCCCGTTCTCCTAATTAAGACCTCCTAGATGTGCTTTTACTATTTTATGACTTGCAGGAATAGTTAGTTCGGGTTTGAAAGGGTTCGAGTTGAAATCGGAACACTTAGTTCCTTTATAGTGGCTTATAATGGTTAAGTTTCACTTGAGTCAACGTTTTGAGTAAACGACCTCGAAACCAGAATTTGACAGTCCTAATAGGTTCATATGATAATTTTGGACTTGGGCATATGTTTGGATCGGGTTTCGGATGACCCGGGAGCGTTTCGACGCTTAATATTGAAAGTTGACGCATTGAAGTTTTTCAAGTTCTTTAAGTTTGGTTGGGAGTATGTTTTGGTATTATCAAGATCCGTTTGGGATTCTGAGCCTGGGAATAGTTCCGTGTGGTGATTTATGACTTGCACGCAAAATTTGGTGTCATTCCGAGTAGTCTAAGTGTTTTTTGGCACTTTCGGAGCATGTTGAAAACTTAAAGTTCATAATTCGATTCAATTTGATTTTGGAGGGGCGATTCTTAGTTTTAATATTGTTTTACGTGTTTCGAGAGTTTAAACAGGTCTGTATTATGATTATGGACTTGTTGGTGCATTTGGACGGGGTCCCGGGTAACTCGAGTGAGTTTCATACCGTTTGGAGCTAAGTCCCAAAAATCTGGTCTGCTAGTTCTGGTTTCCTTCTTGGCGATCGCGAGGCTGTGTCGCGTTCGTGGAGAAGGAAATGTGAGGGGCTGAGATTTTCTCTTCGCGTTTGCGACCCTTTTCCCGCGTTCGCGAAGGTCTGGGACTTGTGGCCTACTCGTTCGCGTAGGGAGAAGGGCCTAGGGGGTGTGAGCTATGTTCCTCTTCGCGTTTGCGAGTTGGACCCTGCGTTCGAAGCTCAGGCGTGTCCCCATCGCGTTCGCATGTGGGTCCTAGCGTTCGTGGTGACCTTTTTTCCTGGGCCCTTCGCGATCAAGATGGCTTTATCGCGATCGTGATCGCGAAGAAGAAATGCCTGGGCAATGTGTTTTAAAAATCGGGACTTAGGCTCATTTTCTTCATTTCTCTCACTTGTTGGTCGAATTTAGAGCTTTTTGAGGAAGAGTTTTCACCTAGTACTTTGAGGTAAGTAATTTTTATACAATATAAGTTTAAATCATGCATTATGGGTAGATTTGAACATAAAAATTATGAAAATTTTAGGAGATTATTGAAAAAATCAAGATTTTGATAAAAATGGGATTAGACCACGAAAATGATTATGGAATTGGGTAGAAATTATATATTTGTGTTCATGAGGTTATGAGTAACTTTTATCTTCGAAAATTTTCGGAATCCGGGCATGTGGGCCTAGGGGTGAATTTTAAGAATCTTCATATTTGAGTTGTGTAATTATCCTAATAGCTAAATTATGAACTTTTGAGAGTCTATTGATTAATTTATATAATATTTGGCTAGCTTCGGATTGTCTGGCACCAACTTGAGGCGTTAGAGTACATTTTTATGGCGGAAAGTGAGGTCTGGGACGAGGTAAGTCTCTTGCCTAACCTTGTAAGAGGGAATTTATCCCATAGGTGTTTTAAATTACTATTGGCTTCTCTTACTTTAAGTTTTTGCAGGTTACTTGACCATTGGTAGAAATTGTGCCTCCTTGTGTATTTGTCTTGTTATAGCCTTTAAATTGGATATTCGTAGAGTATTCTCTCTTCTTATGGAGCAGGTCGAACGCCTCAATAGTATAATAAATGCATCTATGGTTCGTGCCGATCGACCATCGGTAGTGTACACATTATTCTGGATCGGGCCATACGACCTCGGCATAAATCGTGCGTTATAATGCTTAGAGTCCGATTTCACTTGATATTACTTCTATTTCTTGATAATATAGTTTACTTGATGGCCCATGTTTGGTGAAGCTAGTATGTGCTAATTGGAGATTTTAAATTGACTTCTAGTTAAAGAATCACATATTTACGGTTTGTTATTGTGTTGTTAATATTGATGTATTCCATGCTTATTTAGAATTTCTGTACTTTATTTCTTGGCCTATAGTAAGTGTCAGTGTCGACTCTTCGCCACTACTTCTTTGAGGTTAGACTAGATACTAACTGGGTACATATTGTTTATGTATTCACGCTACACTTCTGCACTAATCGTGCAGGATATGAGGTAGGTACATCTGATAGTCACTCAGGTGCCCACCCCCGTTATCCTGAGGAACAGTGGTGAGCTGCTCTATGATTATCCTGAGGAACAGTGGTGAGCTGCTCTATGAGTTTGTTTTGCAGCACTCACAGTTTCTCTTTTGTATTTACTTTCTGTCTATCTCACTCCAGACAATAGTATATGCGTTTTGTATATTCTATTAGTTGATCATACACTTGTGACACCGGATTTTTGGAACATTCTAGTAGACGCTTTATGGTTTTGAGATTATATTTATTGTATTTATTCTCTCATTAGTTTATGCTTTACTTTACCATAATTTTTTCTCTAATCACTTTCTCAATAAATAAAAATCAACTACTTTGAAATTATTAAAAAGAACAAATACATGACTAGTTCATTGTTGGCTTGCCTAGCGGGGACGTTGGGCGCCATCACGGCCTATAGGAAACTTCCCTTTCTTCACTCCTATCGTGTAATTGATGTTGTGCTAACTATCTTTCTCTTATCCTCTCACAGATGGTGAGAACGCGCGCGGCAGATGTACCCGACCATGGAGGATCTGCTCCCCCTGTTGCTAGAAGCCGAGGCAGAGGCCGAGCGAAGGCTCTAACTTGTACTAGACGACAAGGGCGTCCTAAAGTTTCTCGAGTTGTGCCACCAGTGGATCCAATGGAGGATCCTATTATTGAGGAGCAGGGCAAGGTGCCTATAGTGGAGCTGGCCCTGCTGGAGTTCATGTATGCATCAGGATTCCAGGTGGTCACGGGCCGTATGCTACGGTTCATGGATTATATGACGCAGGCTGTTTTATTTCCAACAGACCTAGCCACATCTCAGGCGGGAGGGGGAGCACAGTCTCCTACCGCTCAGGCTCCAAGGCATGCAGCTGTTGTATATCAGACCCTGGGTGCATTACCCATAGGCGGAGCTCAGCCAGTTGCAGCGGCTATACCAGAGCCCAGACGAGCCACGGCAGATGAGCCGCAAAAGCTATTGGATAGATGGACCAGGCTATATCCTCCCGCCTTTGGCGGTGAGCGACATGAGGACCCTTAGGAGGTAAATCTTAGCCAACCGATCTGAAGAATAAGTAGTCCCAACTGGAATGAAGTGCGCGGACTTAGTCAGCCGATCCACAATCATCCAAATAGCATCGAACTTCCTCGAAGTCCGTGGGATCCCAACAACAAAATCAAGGGTGATACACTCCTATTTCAACTCCGGGATCCGAGCCTCTGAAGCAACCCACTCGGTCTTCAATGCTCATACTTTACCTGCTGACAGTTTAGGCACCGAGCTACATACCCCACTATGTCCTTCTTCATTCTCCGCCCTCAGTAGGGTTGCCTCAAGTCCTGGTACATCTTTGCAGCCCCTTGAAATGGAGTACCGCGAACTGTGGGCTTCCTCAAGAATCAACTCACGTAGCCCGTCTACATTGGGCACACAAATCCGACCCAGCATCCTTAACACCCCATCATCTTTGATGGTAATATCCTTGGCATCACTGTGCTGAACCGTATTCTTAAGGACAAGCAAATGAGGATCATCATACTGGCCCTCTCTGATGCGATCATATAAGGATGACCGAGAAACTACACAAGCTAGAAACCGCCTGGGCTCCAAAACATCTAATCTCACGAACTGGTTGGCCAAGGCCTGAACATCTGTAATGACTCGTTTTACATTCCAATTTATTTCTTTAATTATACTAATTGAAATTAAGTTGAGAAGATGTACTCGAAGAAAATTTGAAAGAAATGAGACACCTGGTCTCATTTGCGAAAGTCTAAGTCACAAAAGTCAACCCCGAAATTTACTTTCGAGTTAGAGGGCTCGGATTTGAAATACGATGACTCGACTAGCTTCGGGAGAGGATATATGAATTAGACGAATGACCGGAATATATTTGATAGACCTCGAACAACATCAAATTTGAATCGAGCAAGTTCGAATTTCCGGTTGATAGGTGGAATTTTGATCCGGAAATCGGAACGAAATTCCGATTGTTGCTGTAGGTTCCTTATGTGATTTTGGACTTGCGTGCAAATTTTCAGACCATTCGGACACCGTTTGGTCGGGTTCGGATCGAAGGATCGAATTGAGGATCCTTGAAGTTCATAGAATTGGTTTCAATACAAATTTAATAAATCGATGTTCATCTTAGTGTTCCAAAGATTGGAACAAGTTTGAATGAGGTTATAGAACATGTGTGTATGTTCGGATAAAGTCCCGGGAGTCTCGGATGAATTTCGGATCGTTAACGGGACTTAGTTCGTTGCTTCATGAAGCGACAAACATTTCATTTCTGGTGTAATGGGTATTAGAATTAGTAAACGACCTCCAAATTCAATTTCGTTTCAAGAATAGCTCCGTGTTGAAATTACGGAGCCGTAGCAAAAAGAATCGTCCAAATCGGACTTCGTATGAAAAAGTTAGAGTAATCTTTGTAAAAGAAAGAAAGGAGATCAGCTAAGGGGTCGCGAAAATGGTTGGGTTCAGCACTTTTGTTTGATTTTCAGCTAATATAAATAGGACCTAGGGTCCCTTTTTACTCTTCTGAGGTCCAAAACACACACCCACGAAAGAGAGCAATTACAAACAAAAAGAACCACTGAAAATCAACCCCAAACACACTTGCAAAGTAGATTTCGCGATTAATCTTGCAAGGAAAGAGGATTACAACACCTTAGAAACACTTGGGGGCGTTCAAGAAGAAGATTTAAGTGAAGTTGGAAATAAATAAAGAGGGAATCCCAATTAAACCAACGGGTAAGTATTCTATGCCCTAAATCCCTCTTAGATTGTAATTTCTATGCTTAATCCCATTGTAAATTCACGAATTGTGAAAGAGAAGAACCTAGGGTTCTTCTCAATTTCAAGAAAATATGAAATTGGGGATAAAGGTCGATTCGAAGTCGAAATACGACAAATCTTATATGGGTAAACTCGTGAGGAGATAAGGAACACGTTTAGATAATAATTTCTGAGTTTCGAGAAGTTGGCCCGGGGCCCGGGTTTTGCTAAAATTGGAAATTTCTTAGTAACTCGATTATTTCCGTTTGGGTTTTGTTCCCATAGCCTAATGTAACGTAATAATTATGAATTTGAATAGATTCGACGCACGAGGAGGCCAATTCAAAGGGCAAGGGCGTCGCGGGCTAAGGATTTAGCCGGATTCGAGGTGAGTAATGATAGTAAATAATGCTATCCTAGTAGTGCTTTAATGAAGTGAGGCACACGTTCAATGACGAGCGTGAGGTTGTTTACTACTGGGGATTGTGACTCGGTCCGTCCTGATTAATGAATTTTATTACATAACTGTTTGAAATTGATTTAATAATATATTGATTTGGGCTTTTAGCCGTATTTGGGATTTGTGCTAGTTATGTAAACCCTTCAGGGGTATTTAAAATGCTTTGAATCATTATTTGAACTTGGTTTTGGAAAACTAAATGATGTTTTCAAATGATTGTTATATATGGATCGGGTGGCACGCCGCCACGAGATATGACATAGCGCTTGGGCCGCTAAAGCCCCTTCCGGAAGTCTGAACCACCCACAGTGAGCGCATGATACCCATCATGATGATCCAGTTGGTAACAATGACAATTGTGGGTCACGATTGGTAACAATGACAACCGATAATGAAAGATAGTACAGTTGGTAACAATGACAACTGTAGGTTACAGTTGGTAACAATGACAACTGATAATCGGAGATGGGTTGAGAATACAGTTGGTAACAATGACAACTGTAGGGTTACGGTTGGTAACAATGACAACCGGTAACTAATGATGATTACAGTTGGTAACAATGACAACTGGTAACTGGATTTTTGAAAAGGTTTTACTGCTTGGAATGATGTTAAGCCCGAGGGGCATGTATTTGGAAGGAGTTCCTACTTGACTTTACACTTGTTTACCATTTTAAAAAATATTTTATTGTGCATTATGTGATTTCTTACCTTCAGTCTTTATTTACGTTTATTACTCACTGAGTTGGAAGTACTCACTTTACTCCCTGCACCATGTGTGCAGATTCAGGCGTTAGCGGTCCCGGTCCGAGGTACTGATTACTACCGCTGATTCGGAGCTTCGGAGATTACGAGGTAGCTGCTTGCGTCCGCAGCCCCGTAACTCTTTTCTTTTGTTGACTTTACTTCTTTTAAACAATTGTGCTTAAGATATTGTAATAGTTATATTATCTTTAGGCCTTCTTTAGTGGCTCATGACTTTGTGACACCCCGATCTAAGGACTGTAGTCGGGATGGTACTTTATATATATATATTCCGAACTACCTTGTTGTTTATTTATTCTTGTTTTAAATTACATGATTTAACTGTTTAAGCATAGTTGGATTGGTTTGGCTTGCCTTGTCCCCACGAAAGGCGCCATCACGACTGGGATGGGATTTTGGGTCGTGTCAGGTTTGGGCTGTGTCGGGATGGTTTCTATTATGGTTAGCTATATTTCCGCGAATTATTGCTATTAAATCATGCTTATATTGTTTTCATGTTAATTAACTGCTTAAAATGAGATTTTGGTTAAATTAGCTGACCTTGTCTTCACGAGAGGCGCCATCACAACCGGGTTCGGGGTTAGGGTCGTGAATGTGTAGACCTTGATGATTTGTGAAAACCTCATCCATATGAAGTGGATCAATCTTCTACATGATCACTATACCACCCGAGAGTCTAACAGCTGGGGACTGGAGGTGGGCATCAAAGTTGAATTCCTCCCATAGTTGTTTGGAGTCTACCATGCGTGTCTAGCATACCATATTATGATACGTATCATTGACAGAGATTATAAGTAGGCTGGTGGTAAAGAAGCCTTTTCTTTCCCCTTTAGTGAGGCTTTTTTCTTCTTCAAGAAGACTCGTGTTGGATTCCCTTAAAAGGGAATCAAAGTCACTTTCGTATTATGATTGCTCGAGCCCTGCTGTATTTGCAAGGCTAACAACGTTTTTTGGAGACTCTTGGTCATGCGATAAGCATTTCGTTGAAGGGCTCTTTGAACTCTGTTGTCCACAGCATATCTAGGGTTACCGAGCTTATCCTTGTTGGATTTGACTCCGTGAGCACTTGTTATGATTCCTGATTCTGACTTTTTAGAATGTTCAGTGCATGATTTACCTCTTTTTCTAGGTTTCCTAGCGGTGATTGGTTTTGGTGGGGGTCAAATCACATTCGAGACCTTCATCACTGTTGGTGGTTGTTTTAATACCATAAAAGATGGATGTGGGGGTGATTCCCTATTTGGATCAAGAATGGGATGTTGTGAAAGGCTTGACACATCGGAGAGCTGATGGTCGGTGGGTTCAATATGAACTGACCCCCCAAATTTTAGGCTTGAAGCATCGTTGCGAACCATAGTTGTTGGGCGAAGTTCGCAAAGCTCAGGTTCAATGCTTCCATTATTACCCATGCAAGATGTGCCAGAGTTATGGATCTAGATGGAGAAGGGCTGGTTTCCCACCGTGAAGTGGTAGTTCAGTGCTTGACCTTGTAATTCAAGCTCTAGCCAAGATCTTAGTACACGATCCAGTGGTAAAGAGCTCGTCACAACAATTGCGGCCGGTGGGTTGTTCACAGTTGGGTATTGGTTGGGGCCCATTGTTGTTAATTTATTGGAGAACAGCCTGAAATGTATTAGTGAGAGGTTTCATAATAGAAAGATTATTTGGGCTTATATTTAATTTGAGTGGTTATATGTGCAAAATCAGATTTAGAATTAATTGGATATCTCTTTGAAGTAACTGTGGTAGTCATTTCATATGAGAAGGAATGATTATGGCAGTCTGGTGCTCGAATTTCCATGTAATTGGATCTTTGGTTAAATGGTAGAGAAATCGAGAGAGGGTCTCATAAAGGTCGTATAGGTAAAGTGAGGGGAAGGGGTGGGAATGGACTGATAATGTAGAGTGGAGTCTATGGTAGCACAGAGATTAGTTGACTCAAATATTTCCTTTTAGGGTTGGAGAAAGACTATTCAGAGTCATTGTCATGTAACTGGGTGTTTGGTTAAATGCTAGAGAAATCAAGAGAGGGTCTCATATTGGTCGTATAGGTAAAGTGAGGAGAAGGGGTGAGAGTGGACTGATAATGTAGAGTGGGGTCCATGGTAGCACAGAGATTAGTTGACTCAAATATTTCCTTTTGGGGTTGGAGAAAGGCTATGTTAGAGTCTTAGATATACGTGCCATAAGATGGATCTTTTCCTTTTTTAGGCCGCATAATTTAGATTTCGAAGGGGCACAATATTAATTTTTTTTCGGGATTACCAAGTGTTTTGGCCCGTGACCAGTTTGGCCCATCTTTTTTGGACTATTCCTGTTATCTTATTGGGTATGATGTTTGGGGTTCCTAGTTGGAACAATGTTATTCTCGTTGAGTAGTTGTTGCCCATTTTGCTACGACTAGCCGAAGCAATTTTAGCTATGCCATCAGTGTCATGATTAGGAAAAGGGGAGTATGAAGGTTGAAGGAACTTTTCTGAAACAGGATCAAACTTATTTACCTATGTACTCTACAGGTGATCGGCGATCGGTTCATTTGCTTCATGGGTTGTTCCTGTAATTTTTTATTTCTTTGTATATTGAAGGAGAACAATTTTCCATTCGCCTTCTATTGGCACTGAAGTAGGTTGAGCTGATGACCCTGCTTGGTCTAGGGTTGTGATTGTATTTGTGAAGCTACAATTGGTTATGGCGTGTGCAATTCGGCCACAACTTTTACAAAAGATGCCCTCTCATTCGTACATGATTGCTTGCTTGTGTTTGCCAATGACGATTGATGTCTTGAGTGATTTTTTCCGTGGGATCTGTATGCAAATCCTTCAATCCCACGGAATATCTTTGTTATAGAATATCTCTCAGTGTCAATTTTTAGGAGTCTTCCTAGTTTCCTTCCGACCTTTTCCAGAATATCTTTGTTATAGAATTCAATTGGTAATTGAGGTAGCCTTACCCAAATAATAGTGAACTTTAAGATAGTTGCTTCAGGGTCAAATTTTGGCTCCTAGTTACGAACTGATAGGAAATGTCCTGAGAGATACCACGGTCCCTAATATAATGCTTTCACCATAATTTTCTCCAAGCTAAAATTGACGTCGAAGAAATCTCATCATACGTCGATCAAGATCAACTATTTGAATGGGCTCCAAAGCTCGATAAGTTTGCTTCGAAGGAATTGGTGAGGGACACATCTACCGAAAACTTTGATAATGAGAGAAAAGCGCCTAGAATCACAAATACTATCTTGTTCTTCATCTAAAAGATGAACTTCTTCGTCCTTGTCCTCATGGTGTACATTGATGCCTTCCCACCATTATCTGAATAGTAGTATGAGGTGGACATGGTGGAATTTTTTCCCGTTAACATGCTACAGGTGTATTTTGGTTGGTTGTCTTCCATAGAGACATCTTCTCTGTCTGGAGGCTTTGGGCAATTTTTTTGGGTTGGGCCTATGGGCGGCATTGTCATTTTGGTCGGGTATTATAGAAAGATGTTATTATTTCTCTCTCTAGTTTTTATTAGATTGAATGGGTTCCACGTAAAATTTTAAAAAGGGCTAAAAGTAGCTTTAAAAGATTTATCATCATACTTATAGTTTAAAATAATAATTATATTTTGGGTTGAGATATGCATTTGCAAAAGGAAGATGGATAAAGGAATGGGGAGGCGGAAATATTTAATACTAGAATCGTAATCGTAAAAAAATAATCAAAATCTGCTATAATTAAAGTCAAAAATTATTTCTGTTTTGATTCTATAAAAATTCAAGTTTCATTTTTGAACGAGAACTCAGAGAAATCGAGTTGTCGACTCCTTCTACAATCATATTCATGTAGTTGGGCATGAGAACGTGAGTTGTAGCTTTAGGAGGAGGTTCTATATGAGCATTGAGAAGTAAGGTTCTAATGAAAACATTAATTTTGAGCTCATTGTGTAATGCACGACTTTCTTTTCTAACTTGAATAGGTAAAAGTTATATTGGCTTTGTTTATTGCTAACTATTTGTCAAAGTTCTTTGAAGGACATGGTTATAGTTTAATTTCGACTACTTTATTATTACATATTCGTTACACGAATAAATGGGTATATTTATAGTGAAATTATAAAAGAATTATGAATAACGAATCTTTTCAAATCTCCAGGCATGAAATATACTTTAACCTTTAATTTAAATAAGTTTAAACACATAACTTCCTGAAGATTGCAAATGTAGCCTTCACTTCTCCTTTAATATTTTGTGAAAGTTTGTAATCTTCACATTATCCATTAAGATTTGAAGTTGGTTTAACCGTTTAAACACCAGCAGGAGGGGTACCTTTATAATTTTGGAAAAGAAAAAGGAATTTTTACCATAATATATAGGTAAATTGGAGGAGGTGTGTATAATTTTAATGTTTTTCATTTGGTGGAACTAGGGGTGTCAATATGTCATCTCAATTGGCACAAGAGAAAACCCTATTGTCAGCAACTCCATAGTCTACATCGCTCTCTCTTTCTCAATTAGCCTAAGAGAACATCCTCAGTAACTCCATAATCGTCTCTCCCTCTCTCTCAAATTACTTTAATGGACAGCGATTTGACTCAGTTTCAGAATGCCAAGATGGAGGCGATTCTGGGGCCTGATTCGCGACTTGGAGCCATTTGATACATTCATCTCCGATCTAAGTGTGTCGACTCAATCCAGCATCAAACGTGTACTCCTTAATCGATCTCGCTTGAAGAATTAAAATCCATAAGCTGGCTGCCTTACTTCTTCGAGGTAACAATTGGCCTGAACTATTGCCTCTGTCTTAATGCTGTCACTATTAATTCAAATAAGTTAAAAGAGTCAAATTTCTTATTATTTCGATAGCTAAAGCTAAGGACTTGCTTAAAAAGTTTGCATTCACAATCAGTCATGAGTGTTATGATAAGTTTGCATCAAGTTCAAAGGAAAAGGAGCGGGTTTCATCAGCTATTGCCCGGTATGATGAGGACTTTGACTGATGCATTATGCAACAGTGAGAGATTTGCAGCCCAATGCTGGCTGACATTTTTTTTGTAGATCTGCAAATCGCTCACTGTTGCATAATGCATCAACGTCCTCATCATACCAGCCAATAGATCTTGAAACCGCTCCCTTTCATTTGGACTCGATGCATACTGAACGAAGCTGATCAAAACACGCATGGCCATGACATTCACATCGAGATCCAAGGTGTCATCATCCAGTGTATTTATGAATAGCGAGTGCAAATTTTTTAAGCAAGGGACCATTGTTTATGTCCTTAGCTAATTGCCGAAATAATGAAAAAGTTGACTCTTTCAACTTGTTTGAACTGGAACTGACGCATTGATATAAGAATAGCAATAATTCAGGCCAGTTGTTATCTGGAAGAAGGTCAAGGAGAAAACAACTAATGAGAGATATACATCTTTTCATATCTTTGATTCTCTAGTGGAGTGCTGCTCTGAAGCAGCTCTAAAGTATGTCTATATCTTTTTGGGTTTTTCTTAAATGGCTTCCTGTATTTGACAGTTACTCTGCGAAAATTAGGACTATAATGTTTGTCTTCCTTTAATTTTGGATGCAAGCAATGACGAAGACCTAGGTGTTAGACACGTTCCTGCATCTTATTGGTTGCAACAGTTTCAGTAAAGTTGCATTTGCTATTTGATTTATTGGAGAACTCTTGATGTCATTTTCAGCATGCTGTTTATTGGCTTGGGCTTGGGCCGGAATATGGTGGTTCTGATTGCAACCGTTTGTTGGAAGTATGATATTTTGAATGAGATATTGAGACCCTTTCGTCATGGAGAGGAAACAAAAAGTGATATGGTTTTTTGTGTTTAGTTAATCTTATGACCTGAACCAGCGGCTCTGTCAAGGATCAATGGTGGCAATGCATTTAAAAGCTCTTGAACCTTAGAATGTAGATGCATATGATAATGTTGTTTCTGGACTTGGTAAGATATCTCAGCTTCATGTTGAAAGTATCAACTCAGCCCAAGTATGTTCTTTTATTTGTTCCTGCGTTCTTATACCTTCAGCTCATATATGCTTGAGTTGGCATTCCAAAATTTCAGTTATAGATGGGTACTAAAGTGCATGCATCAAATAGTTTGAGACATGTCATAGTGTTGGATCACATAATTTCTTCCAATATTAATCTAATAGATTTTAAAATCTAATGGTCAATAAGTCAATTGAATCATTCCCGGAAACAATTGCCAAAGACTACGAATATAGTCGTGTGATGCTTGTATTGACCATGCATATAGAGGTTTGCCGGAGTTTCTTATAATTCCTTTCTTGCTTTACCCGTTCAGCTGAAAGGAGTTTTAGTTAAGCCAATGAGGACTTTCCTATTGGGACGTAATTTGAGTAGTAATATTGTAGTCTCCTATGCTTGTAATGGTTACCCTTTGTTAAAACTAGTTCTTAGTTGCATATATGTTTCAAATTTCCTAATTTTTCTTTTTCTTTTTATAAACCACTTTGGATTTTGGGGGTAGGCATTGACCCCTATCTCGTATATTAGCACCCAAAAATAAATACATGTATGAGGGGCACATGAAGCCTGACCCCTCAAAACTTAGATGAGAATTGGATATACCAATTCTTTACAAAAGAGATGTTAGTGATGAGTAAGGGTGGTTTCGCACCGGAAACCGGCTCGGACCGGTGGAAACCGGATCATTTATTGGCTTGGGGTGCCGGTCCCAGTAGCGGGACGGTTTGCCCTTTTGAAACCGGATGAACCGGTAAAAAAAGGACTGGAACCGGACTGGTTCGGGAAAAAAAAAAAATCTGCCAGTTTAAAAACTAGCCGTTGGCAATGGCTCTATTGAGCTAATAGCCGTTGTCCAACGGCCAAAAATGGTCATTTCACCCCATAATCACCCCTAACTATTTTTTTCCTATAAATACCCCATTGTTTCATCATATTTTTCACAAAAATTATCCAATTCTCTCAAATTCTTTACAATATTGCTATTTTGCTACTTTGGGTATTTGTGTAAATTATACAATTTTGATTCTTTATCAAGTTTTAATTGGAGTTGCTATCAAGTGAAGGTTCAAGTTTCAACTTCACCTCAATTATACGATTATATTTGGTTGGTCGTTCCTACATCCTACTCTTTTATTATATTTTTGTCATATATTTATTTTATTTGCTATAATTATGTCTCAAAGAGGTTCAATTGGAACTAGTAGTGGGGGGCGGGCACGTGGTCGTTGGGGAAATAGGGGTAAAGGAATTGCTGTTAGTTCTAGTCAACACATAGATGATTCTCAATATTATCATGATTTTAGCTCTAATAATCCACTTGATTCTCAACACATAGAAGCGCAATATAACTATAAAACTGGGGTTAATTTAGAAGAACCACATGAATTTCAAGCTAGTCCACCTGAAGATCAGTCTGACTTGCCTCCTGTACCTCCTACTAGAATCCCGGTTAAACGTAAGGACAGATCTGAGGTGTGGGAATTTGTGCAAAAGAAAGTTGAGAATCATACGGCTGTATGTGGTCTTTATGGAATGGAGTGTGTTTTCAAAACTGAGGGTAATGAAGGTGGGACGGGTAAAATTAGGACTCACTTAAGAAATAAACATTCTAAGGAATGGTCAATGCGGGCGGGGGTATTTATTTAGGAACCGAACATGGGGAGTAGCACATGACGAATCCTTGCGTATCCAAGCGAAAATTAACCAAACAACAGGAGGGATTCTTACTTATGATAAACAAAGGGATAGGGAAAATATTGCTAAACTAGTTGCGGTAGAGGGTTTACCTTATAGTTTTCCTTCTTCTACTAGTTTTGTTCGTTATATACAGGCTACATATAATCCTTCCTTTAAAGGTTTTCCAAGAACTACTGTTAAAAATGATATTATTAAATTTAAGAACGAATATAGAGATTATTTGCGATATTTTGATAACTTTGACACGAGAGTATGCCTTACTACGGATATGGGTCGTTCTACAAATAATTGTGATTATATTACAGTTACTGTTCATTGGATAGATCCTGATTGAGTATTTCAAAAACGTATTATTGCTTATAAAGTTGTAGATGAACCACACAAGGATAATTATATTTCCAAAAAAATTTCATCAATTTGTCGTACATATTGTTTAACTAACAAAGTTTTTAGTATTATAGTAGATAATGCTACAAACAACACAGAAGCACTTAGGAATTTGGGACCTATTTTGAACCCCCCTTTTGAGGAATTTTTTCATGTTAGATGTGCATGTCATATTTACAATTTAGTAGTAAAAGATGGTCTTGACTTGTTTAACCATATTATTGAAAAGGTGAAAGTAGCTATTGCTTTTATATTTAGAAATAAAAATCAAGAAAGAAAAGAGAATGGGAAAGAACAAGTATAGAATTAGGAATGCCGATTAGGAGAGTCCCAAAAGAAGTTTGTACTAGATGGAACACCTATATGAAGCACTGACTGTTGCTTATGAATATAGAGAGCCTATTACTCAAATGTATAATAAGTATTTTATGGAACTTTATCACCTTAAAGAGGACGATTGGAACCTTGTTCAACATCTCCTTCAATTTTTAGAAAAATTCTATCATGCTACTTTAGAATTTTCCGGACAATATTATCCAACTACTCCTACCATGTTGTATTATATAGCTGGAATGTCTGAATTATTGAAATTATATAGGCAATATGAAGAATATAAAATGGTTGTAGAGGCTATGATTGAAAAATTTTAAAAATATTTTTTTCCAATTCCCCAACTTTTTTACATTGTTTCTGTGTTGTATCCTGCATTTAAACTTAAGTTACTGAATGACTTGTTAGAGAAATATATGCAAATTTAGAGATTACACTTGTTGAAATTGCGACTAATAAATATCCAAGTGTAGAACATGCTTGTGCTAAAGTTCTTTCAGATACCGTGGCTACTTTCGCAAAATATAGAGCTTGGGCAGACACTGCTACACAACTGCATCAATACTGTCAACCGGTGAAAGTTCTTCTCAAATGGGCAAAAGCCATGCGGGGATGAGCACTTTTGGAGGACTTGATCAAAAGTTGCTTTCAGAACAAGACGAGTACGGGGAAGAATACAACGAGTTCCAAGTCTATTTAATTCAATATCCAAAGAAACTTACAAGTTTTGGACTCATAATTTATTGGATTATTGAAAGAGTCAAGAATCGCAGTTTTCAATACTTACAAAAATGGCCAGGGATATATTAACAATTCAAGCTTCATCAGTTGCATCGAAGAGCGCTTTTAGCCAAAGAAGATTTCAAATTGGAGATCACAGACATTCATTGAGAGAAGAGGTAATGGAAACAGGAGTTTTATTCAGGGATTGGATCAAAGCAGAGCGAAGAAACTTTAGAATACCAGAACTTTCTCAGAAAAAAGACAAAACGTATCTTGATCAAATTTTGGGCGACGGAACAAGTGAAGAAGAGAGTCAAACAGGCAATGAAGTAGAAGATGAAGAAGCACGAGGCGAAGATGATGAATCGGAACAACAACAATCAGTTCCTAAAGAAAAGCCTACGGCTATCTTAATTAGCCAGTATGTTTAAAAGAATGTAATTTTCTACATTAGAATATACTACAAGAAAATTGCTCCAAATCTTGGAATTCCATCACAAGTTCACAACTCTTGTCTTCTTATTTTTTTTTAAAATTTATTCTTTGCGCAAAAATACTACAATTAATTATTAGTTTCTAATTGATTCAAATTTCAAGGTTTGAATCTAATTTTAAACTTTGAAACTAATTCAAAGTTTGAAAGAAAATTATAAGTTTTTTAATTCTAAGTTTGAACTTTGAAACAAACTAAACATTTCAAATATATATACAAAGTTAGTAATATCTTGTTGTTATATTTTCAAAAACTTAAAATTATCCATCACTACAATAAAATTGCTCCAAATCTTGGAATTCCATCACAAGTTCATAACTCTTGTCTTCTTATTTTTTTTGTTTTAAATTTATTCTTTGCGCAAAAATACTACAATTAATTATTAGTTTCTAATTGATTCAAATTTCAAGGTTTGAATCTAATTTTAAACTTTGAAACTAATTCAAAGTTTGAAAGAATATTATAAGTTTTTTAATTCTAAGTTTGAACTTTGAAACAAACTAAACATTTCACATATATATACAAAGTTAGTAATATTTTGTTGTTATATTTTTAAAAACTTAAAATTATCCATCACTACAATAAAATTGCTCTATATCTTGGAATTCCATCACAAGTTCACAACTCTTCTCTTTTTTTTTTTTTTTTAATTTATTCTTTGCGCAAAAATACTACAATTAATTACTAGTTTCTAATTGATTTAAATTTCAATGTTTGAATCTAATTTTAAACTTTGAAACTAATTCAAAGTTTGAAGAATATTATAAGTTTTTTAATTCTAAGTTTGAACTTTGAAACAAACTAAACATTTCAAATATATATACAAAGTTAGTAATATTTTATTGTTATATTTTCAAAAACTTAAAATTATCCATCACTTTAAATGAAAGACAAATTAAAAAAAAAAAACGTCCGGACCGAAAAAATCGGTCTACCGGTAGCCAGTGCCGGTCACGGACCGGCTTGCATCATATAGGACCGGCGGACCGGACCGCTAAGACTGGTTTAGTCCGGTCTTGACTCCCTCCAGTACCGGAACCGGAAAAAAATTACGGACCGGACCACTAGTCACCCTTAGTGATGAGGTTGTGTGCATAATAAAATGTGTATCTAGGTTAGTGATGAGAGGACTCCTCTCCTTCACAACATTGCGATTCTTTGAAGTAAAATTGCAAAGAAAATTTAGTATGATCAATCTACTTTAAGTTGTACAAAATTACGTTTAAAAAAAAAGGCATTCTTGACGTGCTCGATGCTAAAACTGTGACATTGGCGCTCAGCCATGATCAGATGTTGTTCTTGCCTCTCTATGCATATTATCCAGTGTGTAAAGCCATCCTCTCTCTTTCTTTTGTAAGCTCAAATTAGCCAAGGCATCAACAACCTTGTTGGCTTCTCTAAAACAATGCTGAATTTTAAATTCTTTAATCTTCTTTAATTGTTTCCTTATGTCTTCAATGATTGATATTGGATTCGATGGTGGACAATAAACAAGTATCCATTTGACCACCATCATTGAATTCAGCTCAACAACTAGCTTCTTGAAATTATTTCTGAACACCAAAAGAATTGCAAAAGCTGCTAGCATGTCACATTACTTGTTCTGATTACTCTCCACCTCCACTTACTCGGGGATTCCCTTTTGCTCCACCATCTGTGTTGAATGTTAGGAATTCAATTTCTGGAAACATCAGTTGCGCTATGATGACCTTAAGCTTGGGCCTGATTGAGTTGTTCCATTTTACCTCGTTATTTAGCCCTATTATTTTTCTCTCTTGTTTCAATGTTGTTCCACTAATTAACTATTAGATACACCATATAGATACCCCCAACTAATTCCTTTCTTTTCTTATTTTCCCAATCAAATGTGGAAAAGGAAAACATCCACGCATTTATGCAAGAAAGAAGTAGGTCTCTAGATGCACTTATGTAAAGCCTCCATCAGCTTCTTGTCTTGTTCTTAGGCGTTTGGGAAGATGCAACGGTAAGGTCATCTCTTGGATCTTGAATGCCCTAGGAAGAAACATTTGGGACAACATCTTTATATTGTCAAAACGTGGATCATTAGGGAGCTTAGATTTAATCAAACGAGTGGGGCCAATGTTTATCAAACACAAAAGGCACAAGACGGCTTGACACAAGGTTCAAGTGATGTTTGCAGTACTTCACTAAGATGAAGAAGTTCCAGGATGAGCTTGGACAGTCTAATATAACTCCTTGTTTTGTACCTGTGTATGCATGTGTGGAATAAAGTAAGTACTACACAAAGCTGAACAGGATCAGAAACTCCTTTATTCATCTCGTAATGGATTTTGAATAAGACTTACATCTCTGTAAGAGGAGATATATTAAATGATGAGCCCCGTTCCTTACAAATTACACAGTTTCCCTTGTAACTTTAAGTACCACAGTGGAAAGAATAATGCAGAAATATACAAGGAGGAAGAATAAATCAAACTGGTGAGGCCTCAGCTGCAGCTTTTCTGCACAGCCAAATTATGGAGGAAAGCATAAAAAAAAATTAACAATTTGATCAACTCATGGTACTAAAACATGTTCCCGTATGTTCGTAGTTTTTCCAGCTTGGTTGAATTGCCTGCCCACAAAAGCTGACATTGGACGAAGCCAAATGTGTTAATGAATGGTTGAGTTCGATGGTCGAAAGATACTGGATTCCTCTGCTCTAGGCTTTATCCTCGTTCACTCTTACTTTACTGTTTCGACTATCGGTATTGTTACCTTAGCATTGGTCACTAAGGCTGGTTACAGGGGTAACAATAAAATGACAACATGTTTAGAAATGTTTGGTTTAGCCAATCCATTGGTTGGCCCACTTGCTTTTGGCAATTTGTTCTTCATTACTCCAACATATTTTTAATCAATATGATTTGTCCATCTTCAGTACATTTTTTAATAACCAAAAAATAAAACATCACATGCAAATGGCAACATATGACTAGAATGTTTTTCCTAGATAAAATCATAATTGTTCTTAAAGGAAGCATGTGTCTGTTCTACATGAATTTTGTAATTTCAGATCTAGGGAACTAAGCAAAAAATGTAAAAAATCTGCTAAACTATATGTTTGAAGTAATATGTAATACTGTAGTAACTAGTTTACAGTTAATGATAGTGCAGATGGAAGTCTGGAACAGTTCTGATATATTCGGTATAACAAAATTTCATTAGGCAGTGAACCCATCTTGTTGGTGGTTGTTACTGGGATTTATCTAGGTTTTAATTAGCCAAATTAAACATTAACATGAAGTTTGCAATCTCTAATAGGGGATCTCATATAAAAATGCATTTTTGATCTTTTTAATGTTCACCTGATTTTCTCACTTGCATGTCAGACAGAGAAGTTTTAGGGTCCAGGCTTCATTACCTTCCAAAAGTTGCTTCAGTTTTTGCAGAGGTGGGTTTGAAATCAAAACTATTATATGCTATATTGAGTTGTTCTTTTGTGATATAAGGATTTTGCAACTGTATTTTTTTCATTCTTGCAATAAAAGCATTAAACCTTATGAAATTATAAAATTACATTTGTCTGTATTTCTTCTTTGTGTTCTACTTTTCAAGTATCAATTTGATTATCAGGTTCTTAGATGACAAATATCCGATTAAAAGGTAAGGTAAAAGTTCATAAAGTAGAGTAAAAAAGTCTATATAGCAATACTGTTCAAGAATCTAACATTTAATAACGTTTCCATATTTCTTTTCCTTTTGCTTTAAACTTCATGGAGATAGTTGATTGATCTGCCAAATGTGACTGTCTCATTATATTGTGGAATGTGGCCTTTGATCAAACTAAACTTTATGTATACGTAAACATTCAGTAATTGGTTATTACTTCTTCTGTAGGTTCTATGTTGTTAAACAGATCTTGCTACAAAAGAAACTACAAATCGCATGATTAATGTATTGAGGCATCTTCAGCAAACGCTACTACCGGCCACCTTGTCAGCATGGTTATATTTTGCCTCAGTATATCTTTTGTGTCAGCACGAGTTGGAATTGAAATCCATTCTATCACCTGAAGAAGATGTTAACTTTTAACGAATTCAGTGAAACTACTACTCCCGTAATTTTGGTTGTATCAAACATTTCGATGGTCAATATTCCAGAAACACCATTCATTTGAAATGAGGGTTTTGCGTTGGTACTCAGGTGAGGGAGCTTGGAAGTAAGCAAGCTAAAGGTGGAAACTTTTTTTTTGTGTGTGTATGTGTGTGTGTGTGATATATACGTGTAAAATGGGTATAATAGAAAAGCTCAAGTTAATCCTTGCTCCAAAAATAGAGTTCAGGGGCATCTTCAGCAAACGCTACTACCAGCCACCTTGTCAGCATGGTTATATTTTGCCTCAGTATATCTTTTGCGTCAGCACGAGTTGGAATTGAAATCCATTCTATCACCTGAAGAAGATGCTAACTTTTAACGAATTCAGTGAAACTACTGCTCCTGTAATTTTGGTTGTATCAAACATTTCGATGGTCAATATTTCAGAAACACCATTCATTTGTAATGAGGGTTTTGCGTTGGTACTCAGGTGAGGGAGCTTGGAAGTAAGCAAGCTAAAGGTGGAAACCTTTTTTTTTTTTTTGTGTGTGTGTGTGTGTGATATATACGTGTAAAATGGGTATAATAGAAAAGCTCAAGTTAATCCTTGCTCCAGAAATAGAGTTCAGGGTTTATGTGCATGTGTGCAAAACTTGTAATTTTTGAGTGGTAAACATGCTTGAATGTACCTTTGAATGCAAATAACATGTTTTACACTTTTCGAAAATAGTTTAGTTGAGTTTGACTTCTGAATAGTATTTTGGAACAAGAAGAGTTAGAAAATAAATTATATGGCTAGAGATTCTTTCTACTACATGACTCTTAACCTCACAAAAATATAACTCAAAAACAAGTGACTATTTGGTTGTGATTTCTGAAGGAGAATTATAGCCCTTGAAGTACAGTTCCAATGGTTTGCAAATTTGATGTTCCGATACAAACTTTTGGGAATTTAACTGAATACGCTCAACGCTAGAATGGTGTGATCATGCCAAAGCTCCAGAATCCAACCTAAAACACTTCAAGTTGCTATGAGCAGGTTATGCTGTAGTGAGAGAGTAGAGAAGGAAAGCCGCTGTGGCGAAATTTTCAGTGGTTTTCATGAAGATGTGTTCATTTTCTTTGCTGATTTTGAGTTGTATTTTTGTATTAGCTATGAAGCTAATAAATCAGGAGTTCACTTGAGTTATACTTTTCCCTATATGGTTCTCGTATATTATAGTTTTTGCAGTTCATCAATGGGCTGCCATTTGAGACGTCATATATGACTAATAGAATCTGTATCTTTTTCAGCTTACTTTTTGAGCTTGTCGAATGAAATTTTCTGTGTCTTTTTTCTTTTCTTGAAAAGTGATTGTAGACTGAAAGATGATCATGACATATCATGAAAAGGTGTAAAAGTTTCAGAAAGGAAATCTTGAAGACAAACATGAGTAGCCCCTTTTCCACCAAAAAACCTTCTACTATAACTTTTGGCTTGTAGATTACAGAGGTGGTCATTACCAAAAACCAACAATTATCTTTTATAACAATATATGTTATCACAATTGTGCACCTAAAATTTACCACAATTAGATGATCTCTTTGAACTTAAAAAAGGTGCAATTAAATGCTGGTATTTTTAATAAGTAATAATGCAAAGTTAAAGATTCCTTTATGATCCCTTTTTCTTTCTTATTTCTTTGTCTTTTATGAAAGATAAAGTGTTCCTCATCAGTTGTGAAAAGTTTCTTTAACTTGTTATATTAAATTACTCTTTGTTGGACTTGTAAAGAGCTAGTAAAAAGGAGTGACATTGCGCACATGAGAAACTGGTCCTAATCCAAATTTAGTTTTGCTAAAAGATTATTTCTTTATTTTTTGAGTTTACCAGAAAAGTGTCCAAATACATGCTTACCAGAATATGTCCAAATTCATTCTCTTTGATGAATTATGTAACGTCTAATTTATGCTTTGTAAATTATCTAACACAGAGAACACCTTTCTCTTCTCTTCTTCTTCAGTCAGTTTCTGGGTGACGAGCGCAAAACACCACCAGAAAATTGACGCTCGCTAGTCAAAGATAGTATAGTTTAAATATCGACTCCACATGGATTGGATTTCAATAATGTTTAAGTAATTTCTGGCTTAAATGCTTTTCAGGATGTTCAACATTTTGATTTAGTATGATTAATACTAAAACTAATAAACTAAAATTAAAGCAAGTAATACTTGTTCACAAAGAACTAGAGAGTAGCAAACACGGATTGTTATCGGTGCGAGAAATAAGGGTCAAGACATGATAGGTGCAAGATTGTTATCTTGGAATGGACACTGTTAAATTTCGCTCTTAATGTTCTATTGATTTTCACTAATCAACAGGTTATTATCCTATTATTCTAATTCAAGTTACTTTCTTGATTAAACCTTCATCGTTCAAATAGGCTAAATATGAAGTGCGGTGAAACTTGCAAGAATCTATTAGTAAGAATGGTCTAAGAGAAACTCCTCATGAATATTTCTCAATATTAATTCAAAAGGTAGATCACTAAGTTCTTTTAATTACTTTGAAGAAGTACCAAAATAAATTAAGTCATGCGTTGCAACAATATTCAAAATTATGCTCCTTTTTCGATTGGACACGATAATGAATAAATTCACAACACCAAATCATGTCAAACCTTAAGGTAAAATACTCTTTAATCATGGAGGAAGGCATCACAACTAGCGTTAAAGAATAAGAATACATCAATCTAACGTTACAATCCGAACTTTCGTATTGAATAGAAAGATGATGAATTTTTGTGTTTTGAAGCCTCCAATGCTCTCCAATAGCTGTCTAGGTCCAAAGTCCTCTAAAAATCGTATTTTTGTGTATTTATACCATGAACGAACGAGCGCGGATGAAACTACTCTTTCCAAGCCGAAGTGAGAAAATTGGACAGCGATAATACACTGGTGCGACGCTCCCATGTCGCGCTAGTGGGACTTTTCAGAGAGCAGATTTTTGTCAGACATGCCACTTTGCACTGTCGAGCGGCACCTCGCGGCGCAGTAGTGCAAAAATCTCATAGTAATTTTTTTCCTCACTTTTTGACATCCAGACTTGATCCTCGATCCCTGAACGCGATCCGGTATAATTCTTTGGGCTTTTACTCAGACTTCAAAGCTCCAAATCACTCAATTTGGTTCCAGAATATCTTCTTAACTTGAAATCATCTCTTACAAGGCATAAACCATGTAATAAGTGCAAATCATCTTCATTTAAGCTCAAACACGAATAAAGTACAGTAAATTAAAGGGCAAAATACGACTAACACACAAGTTTCTAACCTACCATCAACACCTCATACTTAAACCATTGCTCATCTCGAGCAATCAAATTACACAGACGAAATCGGAAAGGAATTAGTCGTGTGTCAATAGGGATCTCCTGATCAAGTGATCATCTAATCCCAGAAACTTTATCTGCCGGAGAGATTCAAGTGAACCTCCTAGCTAGTCGTAACAATTAAACATTTATTGGCAGATGATAAGCAGGTATCGACTAAATAGATATTTCGGCATTCTCATGAAATTTTATGTAAAAAGGAAACAGATTATATAAAGGCTTTGAACTTCCCACAAAGCAATCAGCTTCATAATCCTTCTATTTTCCCGAATTCTACTATTATCGCTAAATCCCAACTCCATTGTTCTTATATTATATTCCTACGATTTACTAATAAAAAGAGTGTGATATTTAAAGTTGCAAATTGGTCACATTGTAATTATTTTACATTAAGATATATAAGTAAAAACAATTGTTACAAACAAAATCAAAACAAAAAAAGTAGTAAAATATCACAAATCAAAATGGAGGTTAGTGCTATGAAGCCAAACCTGAAAGGAGACCTTTTAAAATTAATTTTGGAAAAAGAAGCCGACACAAATGTATCTATTGTAAAAGAATCCAACGTAGATAATAATAGTTTAATGAAAATGATTAATGGTCTTGAAACTTATAAAATAAATAAATGCAAGTCATATTTCTTGCATATAAAACTTTTGATGACTCATAGTTTAATGATATGTATTTTCATTTTCATTTGTGATTTCTTACGTAATTACTAGGCTGATAGTAACAACAAGATTCTCAGTAAGAAACGTTACTGAAGATGTTTCAAAGATTATGTGTCATGTGGTTAGAAGTTAGAACTTTTGAATTTGCAGCCAGCGATCAATTTCCCCCCCACTGCACACTGGCAAAGGCAAATACAATTTAATATGTCTTCTAGCACCTTTTGAGGTCTACAAGACAAGGATCGTTCGATAGAAATGTTGATATTAGTTATGTTTGTTATGCTGATATAGTTTTTATCTATTGTTTGATTTAATGTATTAAATGTATAATTTTTTTAAAAATTATTTATTTTCAAAAATACCCTCATAACCGATCCATCACTTTATCTTTTTAAAAGTAACATATATTGAAGAATGTATTTATATGAAAATAGTTTTAAAAAAATTATTTTGATTTGTCTACCATATTGTAGTATAGAAATGAATATTTGTTTATAAAAAAAAAGAAATATGCTAAACAAATAACACCCAATACCCATTATATATCAGTATCAAACTTTACATCAAACTTGCATTAATATAGTAGCATATTTTAATCAAGCATAAATTTTGAAGGACAATTTTATCTTTTAACTAAGCTAATGCATGCATTAAAACTATCATGGTTTCTTATACATTAGTTATGCATAGAATAATACCAAATAGGGTGTGTTACTAATGCATAAATTCAAAAAATATATCAGATAAGATATTATTAATACACAAAGCTAATGCATACATTATTCCAAACTACCCCTTTTGGGGTATTATTATATCTTTTTACTTGTCCTTTTATTTTATTTTCTCACTATTCAAAGAATAACAAGAGATAACTACTGCAGTGAAGATGCCCCAAATATAAATTAAACACCAAGTAGTGTTAATTTAATTCATTAAACTAACAATTGGGTAAAAAAATCTTGACTTTCAAACTCAAAACATTAACTTTCTTTGCTCCTGCGTTGGCATTTATTTTAATAAAAACTGAGTTTGTTGTACTTGAAGGCTGAAGCCGTCGCTTTTCCAAGAACGAATCCGTCATTTGAATAAATGTTAACCGTCTTTTCTTTTAAGAAAATATTATAAATAATTTAAGGCTCAGATTTAAAAAAGGGAGATAATATATTTTATTTCAGAAACTGACAAAAGATAAACTATTTTAATAGGAGAACAAATTAGCAAATAAACTAATGGGAGGTGGGAGGGGTCGAGATTCTCTGATTATTTTCGTTCTTCCGTCGGATTAGACATACATTAACATCACAGAAAACATATCTAGCAACATAAATGTTAGAAGAATATATGAAAGCATAGTATTGGGTGGTTGAAGCTTGTTCATTAAAGTTGCATCAACGAATTAAGTGAAGCAGATGCAGCTATCAATTTTTGTTCACCTCTGTGTTTTTATGTTAAGCAAATGGAGAAGAAGCAAAAAAGGGTTGAAACTTTGATCTTCCAGTTAAATTAAATGGAAAAATCCTACAAAAGTTCAATGGTGGGACCTGGGTGCTTGTCCCTTATGTATTAGGAATCGCATTGTTTTAAATAAAACACAAATTTAGCTATACACTGTATTTCCAATTATTAATACAACTTGAATCTCATCTTTCAAACCAGTACTTTGAAAATTCTGTTTATAATATTTGAATATCATTATAAGTACATTTAATTTGCATTTTTCTATTCCATTCAATCGAATCAAAAATAGTCTCCATATTTCAATTTCTACACTACACTACTAGACATTAAGACTGGCTAATGGTCCGGTTCTAACCGGACCAAATACACGAGGGGGGGTTGGGGTCCGGTCACGAAACGGCTCAAGGATTTAAAACCGGACGAACCGGTACTGTTTGGGGCCCGGACCGGACCGGACCGAAAATACTGCCAGCCTCTTCCTCTTTAAATTATAGCCGTTGCCAACGGCTATATTGATGAAATAGCCGTTGGGCAACGGCCAAAAACGGCTCTTTGCACCCCATAACCCCTCCATAACCCCCCCAACTATTTTTTCTTATAAATACCCTATTATTTCATCATATTATTCACAAAAATCATCAAACTCTCTCTAATTCTCTCAAAATCATCTACAATATTGTTATTTTGTTACATTGGCTACTTGTGTAAAGTTTAACTTCTACAATTTTGGCTATTATTTATCAAGTGTTACTTGGAGTTGCTAAATTGCTATCAATTGAAGCTTCAAGTTTCAACTTCATTTCAATTATACGGCTATATTGGTTGGTCGTTCCTATCTCTACTCTTTAATTATTCTTTTGTGAAATATTTATTTTATTGGTTGTTATTTTATTTGCTTATTGCTATAAATTATAGTTACTCTTTAATTATACTTTTGTGAAATATTTATTTTATTGGTTGTTATTTTATTTGCTTATTGCTATAAATTATAGTTATGTCTCAAAGAGGTTCAATTGGAACTGGTAGTGTAGGGAGGGCACGTGGTCGTTCGGGAAATAAGGGTAAAGGAATTATGGGTAGTTCTACTTCTAATCAACACGTAGACCTTTTAAGCTCTTCTAAAGCGTGTTGGCATTCTAGTGTCCATGACAAGTTGTTCTTCTTTTTC
>MCJB01050136.1:13178-35958 GCA_002018475.1 Nicotiana obtusifolia
AATTTTTACCATAACCGTTACCTCATACAATCACACACATGCCTCTATGGGGCTCATAATAATACCCGGCCATTTCTAGGCTCGGTCACAACTACCCAGCCATTATTAGGCTCGGTCATCATAACATATGCCTCTGTGGGCTCGTACCCGGCCATGCTAGGCTCGGTCACAACTACCCGGCCATTATTAGGCTCGGTCATTCATAACATATCAATCAAGCACACACACAGATTCATTCGCATCATACATTTCAATCTTATTTACAGACTTGTGATCATGACTTGTTACATTCATTACCCTTCTGGCTCATATAACTAAGAATATCTTTTTGTCGACATAATTATAGGACTCAAAGACTTCCATCAACATTATTACTACGAAACAAGGATAATCTTTTCATGAAGGGGAGAACAACATACGCAATACTAGCTTCTAAGAGTAGAGTATTCTTTGGGGCTCATTTGTGGTATTGTATTCAATAGGAATCGTGCAAAAGAAAGAACGGTATAGCCTTACATACCTGGTGCTGATTGCGTCGGCTCTCGGCTACGCAATTTGCCACAATTCTTTAATCTACATTTAAATAATAGCTTAACGGTTACTTACTATGCTTGATAGCTATTATTAACCAAAATTCCCCAAATTTCATGTAGTGATTCTGTCACGCCCCGCCCGGCGGGCCCGCGACACGGGCACCGGACCCTGCTTGCAGAGTGCCGGCGAACCCTTCACCTGACTTCCCTTATTGCTTATAAGGTGTGTCGTGCTCACATTGATGGAAAGTGATAATATAACAACAGTAATAATAATAACAATAACCTTCCGTGATACCGTACTATATCATAGGCATACGTTTATACACAACGTGGCCAACTAGGCTACAATACAAAACCATACAACATGGTACATACGTTTGCCGACAAGGCAATCCGACTGCGCATAGCCCAACACTTGTCTATACACATAATGTCATTTGTCTATTGGGCCTCTAGGGAATTATACAAAATACAACCTACGCCGAAACAGGGCCCCGACATGCCCAAAATGTCTACACAAGTGCATACCAAAATGTAGCAAGCCCGAAGGATGAGTCTTGCTAGTGTTCGCGTACTGAATAGCCTACTGTAGTGGATGAGCTCCCTCTGTCAGTCTATCAGGACCTGCAGCATGACATGCAGCGTCCACATAGAATGGACGTCAGTATGAATGATGTACTGAGTATGTAAGACAGAAAACGTAATGTAAGAGCAATAGTATAAACATTAGGATAAGAAATACAAAACCTGTACCATCTGTATGCCTCTAAGGGCGGCTGACCATAGCATATTGGTGAGACTTATGCGTTTTCGTGTAACCTTTCTAACATTATCATATTCATACTCTTGTACATTATCATTTTCCACATCTTATACATATGCCTCTGTGGGCCTGCCGATTTCATATACATTTACTGCTACCGAAATCGGTTACATGAACTTTACCACGTGCAATCACATACAATCACATACAATCACTTAATCGCTACTTTAAACAATTTCATATTCCCCTGTGGGATCGTAATCAAATACGCATGCCTCTGTAGGCTCATAATCATACCCGGCCATTTCTGGACTCGGCCATAACTACCCAGCCCTTGCTAGGCTCGGTCATAACATATGCCACTGTGGGCTTTCTCGTTATCTTCCCAACTGATCAATGGTGACTGCCCATCCGAATCTTAGTTCGGCCTGGTGTTAATATAAATGCACAATAGGTGCCTGCCCGGCCGACTTATAGAACGGCTCGGTGTATAACTGCCCGTACGGCTTTAGCTCGGCCCGGTGTAATAAGACATATACATATATATATAGTTGCACACTAGGTGCCTGCCCGGCCGACTTATAGAACGGCTCGGTGTATAAACAACTATTGCATGCTAGACTCATTTAATCATTCCTTCGTTAGTAACGATGCTCGCATCATCTATGGATTACCTTTTTACATACACATCACCACACAAATCACATACGCCCCCAAGGGCTTCGTCAGCACTACCTTATAGCATGCCTTACCCAGCCGTACCTGGCTCGGTCACAAGAAATTCAATCGTACATACACGTACATATACACGTAATACATTGCAAGCTTACTTATGACTTGGGCTCTTTATCATCGTATGCCCCTGTGGGCTCATACCCGGCCATTCTAGGCTCGGTCATGACATATCAATCAAGCACACACACACATATTCATTCACATCATACATTGCAATCTTACTTACGGATTTGTGATCTTGACTTGTTACATTCATTACCCTTCTTGCTCATATAATTAAGAATACCTTTCTCATGGTGACATAGCACTTAACTCCTATATCGATTGTACTTTCAAGGTGACATAATGTCAATTAGATAACAACATATAAAAACCTCCATAAGAGGGGAAACAATACAAGCACTCTTAGCTTCTAAGAATAGAGTATTCTTTTGGGGCTCTTTGAGACATTGTATTCGACAGGAATCGTGCAAAGGAAAGAACGGTATAGTCTTACATACCTGATATATATATATTGCACCAGCTCTCAAGCCACGAAATTGCTAAAATCCTTTAATCTACAATTGAAGAACAGTTCACTTGTTACTCACTACGCATCATAGCTATTACTAACCATAATCTCCTGAATTTATATGGTGCTTTCCCCTAATCTTCCTCTTCTTAACCTTATCAAACAGGTTCATGGCACATGCAGCTCAACAACGATCATATCGCACACTATTAGTGGTAATTAACTTGAACCCATAGCTTTCACTTACATTCTTATGAACTCTTACATGCATGCAATGGATTTTAAGAAATCCCTAAGAGAATGGGTGTAGGAACTTACCTTGCATGTCGGATTACTTAACCCTCTTTTCTTGGTTCTTCAATCCCTAAGTCTTGCCCTCGCTTTGGGTTTACAAGAGAAGGAAACTCAGCTAGGATTTCTCTTTCGTTCTTCAATTCCTTGATTCTTTATTCAATTTAGAGCTTTTGAAGAGAGAATTTTCGCTAAGGTTCATGGGTTCCTTGAGAGGAGTCGTTTGAGGCCTTCTACTGGTTCACGGGTTTGGAGTCCCTTTTATAGGCCTAGGTGTAAGTGACACACGGTTCTGAAAAAATGTTGAAAATGCGATCGCATACCCGTCGCAGACAGGTATGCGGTTCGCATTTTGGTCGCAGATATTGCCTTAAAACTCTGTCGCATTATGCGACGCAGAAGGGCCAGAAATGCGGTTCGCATTTTCAAAATGCGATCCCATTTCTGGTCGCATTTTGGACATTGGTTTGGCCTAGTGTTCTGCCTCACTCTGCGATGGGGGTGTCGATTCTGCGGTTCGCATTTACCAAATGCGATCGCATTTTAGGTCGCACTGTTGACAAACTCTCAGCCCAGGGTTCTGTTCCATTCTGCGATGGAACCTGTCAATTCTGCGGTCGCATATGTGTTATGCGGTCCGCATTTTGACCGCATTTCGTTACTTTTGTCCTTTTCTTAACTTTAAGCCATTTTTCGGGTTCTTGAGTACATATATGTGAGCTAGTTCTCGGTGCATTCTTAATGTACGAATTTACGGGGTGTAACAGATTCTTTATACTCTTCTTCCCCTAAACTTCGTTAAGGGTATGTACAGCACATGCAACCTATTTATAACCCACGACACTCAAGGCCCATTTGTTTAACTTTACTTACTTGACTCTGCAGCTCCTATTCATACTCTTTTAAGTTCTCACAAGCGTGCAACCCATCCATCATGCATGTTTAAGGGAAAACCACATGAAAGGGAGTAGTAACTTACCTTGCATGTGAATTATTCGACCTTCTTCTTCTATTCCTCAATTTCTAGGTCTTTGCCTTCAATGTGGGTTTGTAGAAGGAGCAGGGATTCAGCTATTGTCCCTCTATGTTCTTCAATTTCTTTGTTTACTTCCGTCAACCTTCAACCGAGGGTTTGTAAGAGGGGAATTTGGTGGCTTTAATGCTAGGGCTTGAGAGAAGTCTTTGGGGCTTTTCACTCTTGCTGGAAATCAGAAAAATGAGGAAGGGACGGGTTTGGGGTCCCTTTTATAGGTCTAGGTGCAAGAATTCACGGACCTGAAAAGGGTCAGAAATGCGATCGCATACCCGTCGCAGACAGGGTATGCAGTTCGCATTTCGATCGCAGATCTCACCTCAAAATCTGTCGCATTATGCGATGCAGAAGGGCCAGAAATGCGGTTCGCATTTCCAAAAATGCGATCACATTTCTGGTCGCATTTTGGACATTGGTTTGGCCTAGTGTTCTACCTCACTCTGCGATGGGGGTGTCGATTCTGCGGTTCGCATTTACCAAATGCGATCGCATTTTAGGTCGCATTTTTGACAAACTCTCAGCCCAGGGTTCTGTTCCATTCTGCGATGGAACCTGTCAATTCTGCGGTCGCATATGTGTTATGCGGTCCGCATTTTGACCGTATTTTGCTACTTTTGTTTCCTCCGAAATTTAAAACCATTTCCTGGGTTCTTGGTTCTTTTTACGTAACTACCTCTTTAGCATAATTAAATGAACGTATTTTACGGGTTGCAACATGTATGGGGTCCATTGGATAGATATACGGACAATAAGAGCCTTCAATATTTTTCAAACAGAAGAAATTGAATCTGAGGTGGAGAAGATGGCTTGAGTTACTCAAGGATTATGACATCGATATCCTGTATCATCCAGGGGAAGCTAATGTTGTGGCGGATGCTCTTAGCCGGAAATCTATGGGTGGTTTTGCTCACTTGGAGGCATATCAAAGGATGTTGGCAAATGAGATTCATCGATTGTCTAGATTGGGAGTTCGTCTTGTGCACTCTAATGAACGAGGGGTGATTATGCAAAATAGGGCTGAATCGTCGCTTGTGGCTGAAGTCAAGGAGAAGCAATTCAATGATCCATTGTTGGTACAATTGAAGGAGGGGAATCAAAAACATAAGACCATGGCTTATTCTCTTGGCGTGGATGATAGTACCTAAGGTACCAAGGGCGGCTATGAGCTCCAAATGTGGATGGTCTTCGGGAAAGAATCATGACCGAGGCTCACACTTCTAGGTATTTCGTGCACCCCGACTCTACAAAGATGTATCATGATCTTAGGGAAGTCTATTGGTGGGACGACATGAAGAGGAATGTAACGAACTTTGTGGCAAGATGTCCAAATTTTCAGTAAGTGAAGGCCGAACACTAAAGGCCCGATGGCTTGGCACGGAACATAGAATTCCAATGTGGAAGTGGGAAATTATTAACATGGACTTTGTGGTAGGACTACCTCACACTCCTCGCAAATTTGACTCGATTTGGGTGGTTGTGGATCGGCTCATGAAATTAGCACACTTCTTACTTGTTAAGGCTACCGACACAGTAGAATTGTATGCTCAGTTGTACATCAAGGAAATAGTCAGGTTGCATGGCACTCTAGTTTCTATTATCTCATATCGGGGGGCACAGTTCACGGCTAATTTTTCGAAGAAAGTTTAGCAAGGTTTGGGTACTCAGGTGAATCTTAGTACAGCCTTCCATCCACAGACCAACGGGCAAGCGGAGCGGACTATTCAGACACTGGAGGATATGTTGCACGCTCGTGTTCTTGACTTCAAAGGTAGCTGGGATGATCATTTGCTGCTCATAGAATTTTCCTACAACAACAGCTATCATGCTAGCATTCAGATGGCACCGTTCGAGGCTTTATATTGTAGGAGAAGTAATATCTCCCATTGGATGGTTCTAGATTGGGGAAGCAAATTGATAGCGCCAGACCTCGTGAACCAGGCTATGGAAAAAGTTAAGATCATTAAGGAGTGGTTGAAAACTACTCAGAGTCGTCAAAAGTCCTATTCAGATGTGCGTCGCAGGGATTTGGAGTTCAAAGAAGATGATTGGGTGTTATTGAAGGTTTCCCCTATGAAGGGTGTAATGCGATTTGGTAAGAAAGGGAAATTGAGTCTGAGGTATGTCGGACCGTTCAGAATCATTAAGAGGATTGGACAGGTTGCTTACAGGCTAGAACTACCTCCAGAGATGTCTATAGTGCATCCGGTGTTCCGCGTGTCGATGTTGAAGAAGGTGGTTTGAGATCCGTTGCTTATTGTTCCGGTTGAGCCCATTGAGGTTAATGAGGAATTGACTTATGAAGAGATTCCAGTTTCTATTATTGATCGGCAAGTCCAAAAGTTGAGAAATAAAGAAATTGCCTCCGTGAAAGTGTTATGGTGAAACCAGTAGGTTAAAGAGGCCACCTGGGAGGCCGAGGAAGAAATGAAGAAGAAGTATCCTTATTTGTTTGAATAGCCATGTATTTATAAAGTTATGTTCTATGAAAATTCTAAGAGTTACCTTCTATGAATTATGTATCATTTGTATCGTTGATGTTAAGGGTGTTCCTTTTCTGGTAATATATTGCTTATGAGGCCATGGTTGGTGTTGTTTTATGTTATATTGCATCATCAGATTATGTATATGTTGTTAGGATTGGTTTCTGGATTCTCTAACAGGTGGATATGCCCAGTTACAGAGGAGTAACTGGTGCATGAAGTCACAGTTGAGCCACAATGGATGTTAATGGCGGATTCTGACCCTCATTCGAGGATGAATGATCCTAAGGGGGGGGGGGAGGATGTAAGGCCCCGTAAATATTTTACCTAAAACTCCGGATTTCGTGGTGCCGAAGTAGACTACGTGTTGACGAATGTGGAATGCTCGCCGCAGTACGGACTTTTTGGGTTACACAGTGCACTTGATAGTAAAGGAAAACTTTTGGCAGAAAAAAAGGCGCATTTCTGCGGCCCACTATGCGGTCGAAGAATCACTCTGCAGGCCGCATAATGGCTGCAGATTGAAGCAGTAGCTGGGCAAGTTTGGAGGGAAGTTTGCGGTGCACTATGCGACCGCAGAACAGGTCTTCGGTGCATTATGTGACTGAAGAACAGGTATGCGGACCGCATAATAGCCATAGAGTGGGGCGGCATTGCCCAGTTCCGGAGGGCCATTTTGCGGCCCATTTCGCAGACCACAGAAGCATTATGCGGTCGCCTATGCAACTGCAGATCTATGACGGGGCTCTTTTTTTCTAATTGTTTTTACTCAACCCTATTTCGATATATTAGAGTAATGGGCCACTTCTGCAGAAAAAACATATATTCTAGAGTGAGGGAGTGCCAAACAGTGAGAGGGGAAGTTCCTAAGCTCATCACCCATCAATTCTTGCTCAAAGTTCAAGAAATTGTAGGAAGAGTTCACTAGGTCATCATCCGAGAGGTAAGTTTCTACTCTATAGCCCTCAATTTTGTAATTCTAATTGAAAATAGGTAATAATCCAAGCAATTCTTGGGTGTGGAAGTTTTTTATTGTTACGTGCATGTACTATCAAGGATTGGAGGAAGAATGTTGAGCTAAATTGGATAGACTTTGGGTAGTGGGGTGAAAGAATCCACCATAGGAAGACCTTGAAATCATAATACCCACCTAGTGTTTGATAAAATGCTCAAGTGAGCTGGAACCATAAACTCTCTCCTAATTTGTGTAACAATTTTTCTATATCTCTAAATAGATCGAAGTGGCTAGGATCTCCGAAACATTTTAGTAAATTAAAAGGGCTTGTGGCAAGGTATGTTGGCTAAACTCCTCTTTTAGAATTGAATTCCCACGATGATCTTGTAAGTCCCGAGTTGTCCATTATGAATTGACTTTTCTGAATAAGCTTGGCGTCAAATGATGTATATATATATATATATGAATTTGTTGAAATGTGTTCCGGAATGATCTTATCATATTGTGCTATTCCCCGGGAGAGTATTTGAAATATGAGTATGTATTAAAATGTTGTGACTTCAAGTCAAGTCCAAATGAAAGTGATCACATCAAAGGTCGGAACAACCTAACCCCGAAACTACACGTGCCGGTGTAGGAGTGATTGAGGGGTAAATCCCCGTGTTAATTTGATGAGACTGTTTCCCCTTATATGGGATGAGGTTGGTGTGTTGAGATGTTTTCCCCTTAAATGGGATGAGATTATTGCTAGTTAGATGTGATGTAATGTCGACCCACATGGCATTGTGGTGATACGGCTTAGCGTATCGGGCTTAGATCAAACGCCATGCCGTGCACATGGTGGTATTGTGAGTGTATGTCTCGGGGTGAGACGGCTTAGCTGATCGCGCTGAGATCGGACTCTGTGCTAAAACACGGTGGTATATTGGTGCTAAAGATGTCCCAACTTAAATTACCGAAACCTACTTGAAATTTATGTTTCCCCTAATGTGAGACTTTGATACCTTTTGAGTCTCTTATTGATATCATGTATTATTCTCCGTTTACTGTTGCTCATTCTATTGAGAGGGTATTTAGTTTTACATACTAGTACTATTCCATATGTACTGTTACGCGGCACCTTCCTGATATTCCTTGGAAAGTCAACGTAAGGCTAAGCAATCGATGTCAGTGTGATTGTTGTCCGCCAACTGAGTTCCCCTTCGTACGCTAGACTAGATTGCTAGTGCCGTATGGGAAAACCAATGTCATGAGCAACTGAGAGAGCAGAACAGAGAATTGAGAATGAAAGAAAGCTTGATTGCATTAATGAAAGCTATTACATAAAAGCAACATGGTGTCGGGGAGAGATACACCAGTACAGAGAATTGTTTTCTTGCTAGAAAGTTTGATTCCTCAATCCCCCTAATAATACCTAAAAAAATAAACCAAAGTTACATGACTTGACCTAAAAAAGTTGTAGAAGCACACTGAAAGCAAATGAAGCAAAACTACTCTATATTTACAATGAAAATGACTTAGTCTTCTACAAGGTAGAAATAAGTCTGTTTGCAGCAAGTTTGTCTTTAGCATCAGGGTCTACACGCGCGGTGTTGTCTGAGCGCGTGGCGATGTTGGCATCTGCCTTTGGCTGGGCACTGGCAATGGCTATCAGTGAGGCGATAGAGGAACATGCGCGCTTGTCACTCGGAGCTGGCGAGACCACGGGGCCGACCGTGGCGCTGGGCGTTGGGAGGCTTGCCAGGACGCAACGGGGCGCGTCCAAGGTGTCATGGAGCATGGCTGGAAATTCACCCATGAGATTCTCCCCCCACCTGAGTTGGCGACGTCCTTGGCGCCTTACTTGCAAGATAGTCATCAATTAGGCTCTTGTAGGCTTTGAGGTTTATTCCCCTCTCCCAAGTATTCTCCTCTGCATCACATCCCTGCCATTTCACCAAGAACTCTTGGTGATCTTTCCTTGAGGTGTGAATCACTCGATCATCAAGAATAGCTTCAGCACGCCTTTTTCCGATTGATTTGGGGCCTCGAATACTGGGTATTATAAGTTGGCTCCATGAAGGATCCTTCATATCTTCCCGAAAAGGTTTCAGGAGACTGACATGGAAGACGGTATGGATTTCCCACCAAGCTGGGGTATCCACTCGGTATGCAACTTTCCCAATGCGCCTTTCAATTGACAAGGGTCCAATATATTTTGGCAATAGGCAAGGTCATGGACCCCTGCAAACAAGTACCGCTTCGGGATTTTGACCATCACTTTGTCTCCTACTTAGTATTCGACAAAGCGATGATTTTGATCAGCATGCCTCTTCATCCGCTTTTGGGCTTTGACAAGATAGCTCCGCCCTATCTCCAAATTTCACTTCCATTCTTTTGAGAAGCCAACAGCTCGAGGAGATTTTGACATGTTTTGTGCATTAACGGTGTGTGGGAGTAGCGGTTGCTATCCGGTAAAAATTTCAAAAGCACTTTTTTTGGTACTAGAGCTCTTTTGTGAATTGAAACACAGTTAAGCAGCATCAAAAAGCTTCACCCAGTTCTGCAGTGATCCGGTTACGAAGTGGTGGAGACATTCCTCCAGCATGCCATTGAACCGCTCAGTATGGCCATCAGATTGTGGATGAAAACTTGAATTGACTCAATTTTGACCCGAGGCACTTAAAGAGTTAGGTCCAAAAGTTGGTAGTGAAGAGTGAGTTATGATCACTAATGATATCTTTAGGCAGGCCCCAATATTTGACGACATGAGAGAAGAAGAGTCGAGTTATATCTTCTGTTGATATATATTGTGCGGATGCTATAAAGTAGCATACTTGGAACACCGGTCCACCACAACCAGGATAGTTGTAAGATCCCCAACCATGGGCAATCTGGTGATGAAATCCAGTGAAACGCTTTCACAAGGTCTCTTTGGGATAGCTAGTGGTTCCAAGAGTCTCGCATGAGGGAGTAATTTTTCACAAATCGCCAATAGAAGTTGCATAGTCCAAGGAACGCCCTCAAAGCGTGGATATCATTAAGTGGCGGCCAATATGTGATAGCCTGGATCTTCTGTTGGTCCATCTTGATCCGCCCTTCCTCAATGACATGTCCGAGGAAGTCAATTTGTTTTTGAGTAAAGGAGGACCTGGATAGCTTCGCATATAATTCGTGCTTCCGCAATCGGGCAAGGACCTTTGGATAGTGCTCCAGGTGTTTTTCAAGTGTCTGGCTATATACCATAATGTCATCCAAGTAAACCACCACGAATTCGTCAATGTATTCTCGAAAGACTTGGTTCATCAGGTTGCAAAATGTGGCTGGTACGTTAGTCAAGCCGAATGGCATAACCAGGAAGTCGTATGACCCATATCTTGTCACGCATGTCATCTTGTGTTCATCACCCTCTGCAATTTGAACTTGCCAATAACCTGTCCTTAGGTCTATTTTGGTGAACACCGTCGCACAACCCAGTCTATCGAACAAGTCTGCCATTAGCGGAATAGGGTACTTGTTCTTCACGGTGATTTTGTTTAGAGCCCGATAATCCACACAAAGTCGTAAGCTGCCATCATGTTTCTTTTGGAATAGCACACGGGACCCGCATGGGGACTTGGAGGACACGATGATCCCTGTGTCTAGCATTTACGTCAATTGTCTCCGAAGCTCAGTGAGTTCGGGTTATGACATTCTGTACGGTGCCTGGGCGGGTGGTTTCGCACCCGGCACCAACTCAATCTCATGGTCTACAATGCGCCCAGGCGGGAGTCACTTTGGCATGTCGCGTGGCATGACGTCTTCAAATTCCAGTAGCAACTCCTTCAAGGGTGCAGGAATAGGACCCAAGGAGCGTTCTATATTTTCAATGCAGAGGGTAGCCAAGAACGTAGGTTCATGTCTTTTGAACCCCTTCTTCAACTACAAGGCTGAGATGTTTTCAGCGGCCATTTTCATGGGCATGCACGGGATAATGCAGGCTTGGCCTGCCCCATTTGTTCCCATCATTAGTTGCATGTCTGCATACGGTACGGGCATGGTGTTGGTTTGCCTCAGGAATTCCAACCCTACTATCAACTAGAAGTCATCTAAGATCACCACGTGCACGTTGAATATTCCTTCATAAAGGCAAAGCTTCACTAGTACTTCTTTGGCTATTCCACCCACTGGCTGAGAAGTTTAGTTGATAGCCTTGACACGACCTCTACCCTTTCCTACAACTAGACCAAGGTGCTCCACCTAAGTCGAGGCTAAGTACTTGTGGGTACCCGTGTCTATCATCGCCCGAATGGGCTTGCCATTTACCTTCATCTCGACGAACATTAAGGCCCTCTCTTGTTTAATAAGAATCCTCTCATCCGCCTTCTTTTTCCCTTTCTTGATGATTGGGCAGGTGTCCTTCTTTACGGATACGAGCACTGGTTCCCGCTAAGGACTCAAAAATAAATCCAACAATTGCATTGAAGGCACCTACTGGTTCAGTCTAATCCGCATCATCTGCATCGTCATCCATCCCATCATCAAAAGCTTGATCGGCGTTCATATATGCATGTGGACATTCATTATTCCAATGTGGTCCGCCGCAATGACGACATCCTTAAGGGGGTTTCCTCCCCTGATCGTTGTTGTTAGATGCAGTGCCAATATTGCCTGAGGAGGGAGCCTTAGATTTTGTTGCACTCTTATCTCCTCCACTTCTGCTAGGACCACCGGTACTCGGCTGGCCCCATCTGTATCCTCCTCGGACAGGCTATTTGCGCCTATCCTTTCGAGCTTCCACTTGATAGTTCCCAAGGCACTCCGCTGCTTGGATCGCCTTAGGTAACATGTCTACCCTTTGTCTTTGCAGCTCCATACAGTCATAGGGTTTCAACCTTTCCAAGAAGATGAAGAGTTTGTCTTTGTCCCCACGTCACGTATGTTCAGCATGAGCGCGGAGAATTATCGCACGTAATCCCGCATTGATTTGATCTGGCGGAGCTCCTGTAGCTTTCTCCTTGCACTGTACTCAACATTTTCGGGTAAGAACTGTAGGTGTATGGCTGCCTTCAGTTCCGCCCAAGTCTCAAGAGCATCTTCACCGGCCCTGATAGCTTCGTACTTCACCCGCCACCAGAGTTTAGCATCACCCTGAAGATACATGGCAGCAGTTGCTACCTTCTTAGCTTCTTCTAGGTCCCCCACGACATCGAAGTACTGTTTGATGTCGAAAATGAAGTTTTCCACTTCTTTGGCACTCCTAGCTCCACTGTATGGCTTTGGCTCAGGAATTTTCAGGTTTGTGCCACTGGGGCGAGGTTCACAGCATCCCCGATTTGGTTCCCGCCTCCTCGAAGCAGGCCTTGTAAAGCAGCATTGACAACGTAGAGTTGCCCTGTCAAGTTGTCTATAGTTTGTTGCATGGTAGTCACCCTGTCTGCCTCTTATGCCCTGTTGGCTAAATCCTTGGCACGCTCCTGTTGGAGGCCCTAAAATTACCAAAAATTTTTGCTGCCTCTGTGGCTGCCGTTGCCAGTATCCTTCAGAGTCGCGACAGATGTTTTCTATGTCAACTTCAGCCTGGAGCATTTTCCCGTCCAAGTCTCCAACCTTTGCACTAAGCTGGTTTTATATAAGGCACAATTTCCACGATAGGCCATAATACGTCAATCGTCTCCTCAAGAGTCGCGATGCGATCCTAATGATTCACCATGGTCAGAAATGTTGGTAATTGCAATGTTATCCCTTGTCCAATGTCCAGCCTAGGCTCTGATAATTGTTATGTGGCGCCTTCCTGAGATTCCTTGGATGGGCGATGTAAGGCTAAGCAATCGATGTCAGTGCGATTGCTGTCCGCCAATTGAGTTCCCATCCGTACGCTAGACTAGATTGTCAGTGCCGTACGGGAAAACCAATGTCATGAGTAACTAAGAGAGCAGAAAAGAGAATTGAGAAAGAAAAAAAGCTTGATTGTATTAATGAAAGCTATTAAAAGTGACACAGTGTCGAGGGGGAGAGACACCTGTACAGAGAATTGTTTGCTTGCTAGAAAGTTTGATTGCTTGACCCCCCCTAATAATGCTTAAAAAAAATAAATCAAAGTGACATGACTTGATCTAAATAAGCTATAAAATCACACTGAAAGAAAACGAAGTAAAACTACTCTATATTTACAATGAAAAGGACTTAGTCTTATACATGGTAGAAACAAGTCCGTTCGTAGTAACTTTGTCTTTAGCATCAGGGTTTGCGCGCGCGCCGCTATTGGCATCTGCCTATGGTTGGGCGCTGGCGATGGCTATTGGTGGGGCGATAGAGGCATATGCGCGCTTGTCACTTGGAGCTGGGGGACCACGGATGGTGCTGAGCGTTTGGAGGATTCCAAGGACACCACGGGGCGCATCTATAGGGTCATGGGCATGGCTGGAAAGCCGCCCATGACAATACTAACGTACCTTTTGCCGAGGGAGCTGCATCTTGAATGGTTGCAGGTGGTTCCATAGCAGGTGGTATTGATCAGTGATAGCAGCACACCCTCTCCTCAGCTGATTTGGTCTGCCCCACTTCATTTCGGGGTCTTGTATCTTCTATACTTTGTACACAGCATTTTAAGGTATAGCCGGGGCCTTATTGCCAGCACTGTCATAACACTCTTTTGTTCCTGTTAGAGGCTCCGTAGACATAGTGTCGGTTGTGTCTATTTTGGAAAGTCAAAAAATTAAAAAAGTTGTAATTGTATCATTTCTCCCACTTTAACTATGATTGTACAATGTACTGCTTTGAACATTTGTTAAGGACATAACTAATGGAAATGAAATGGTATTGTTCACATGACTTCTTGCTTACTAATTAATTAAATGCATTCTTCTCTTTATTTGTGGGTGAGTTGGGTAGACGGCACTATGCAAGCTTGCTCGACCAGGGTAACTCTGTTTTGAGCACCGATCGCGCTCCCAGAGGTCGGGGCATGATAGAGATATCATGTAACAATAATAGAGGCAACAAGTTCAACTAATGCATGAGAGTAATTTATCAATTAAGATGTAAAACGTGTGTTAGCGAAATCATTTAAAGCATGTAAAGATAGACTAACACAAGTAAGAATAGATTGATTATGAGAATTTGGAACATGATATGGCATTTCAATTAAAGCACGGAAATAGTCTAAGTAGCATAAACCGGTCAAATACCACATACAACCCGTGTATCCACTCGTCACCTTGTGTGTACGGCTTTCACATAGCACAAATGAATCAATTAATACCAACTCTTAAGGGGTAGTTTCGCCCGTACAAAGGCAATATACTTATCTCAACTAGGCCATCAACACTCGAAAATATATTTTTCCTTAATATTTACCTCCACAATGCTCAAATCTAACCAAGATCAACTTGATAACATTAAACAATGCAACAGAAACCAATACTATAAATAAATCTATGATCTTTATATTTTCCCCCAAAAAATCAACAAAAGTCAACGCGGGTCCCGCCTTGGATTCCGAATCCAAGCTTACCCGAGCGAAGCCCGAAGCAATACAACCTCACACGAATAAAAACTGAATTAATCGGAGCCCAATATCTCAGCCAATTCACCAAAACATCGCTCTTCGCTGTTCATAACCCAAGAGTCCAACCCACGCTAGTTGGGCCCCATATCTCCCGAAGTACTCCTCCAAAACTCGCCAATTTCGAATATGTTGTTCTCACAATATAGGAGAACAAAACTCCAAAAGGAATCGGGGAATAAATGCTTCTAACTCATTTTCAATTTTTAAAATTTGGAGCATAACCCCCTAGGTCTTGATTTCAAGTATTAAATGGATTTTCAATGAAAATCATAGATTAAAGCTTAAACAAAGGGAATGAATCAAAGGAAAATACTTAGGTTATGGTTTAGACCTTACCCCATGGAAGAAACTTGTAGAACATTCTTGAATTCTCCCAATCTCAAACTTTCAAGATGAGAAAAACTCCAACACCGTTAATAGCCAAACACGCCCAGCTGTTCTGCCTTATTTCCTATGCCAAACGATTTCGAAACTTGTTGTTGATGCCTTCAACAGACTCCTCGTGAAATTCCAGCCATGTTAGGCTTTTGAATCACACCATTTGACGTTTTAATGAAGGAGATATGTTGCTTTCAATATTTGGAAATAGTGCAGATTTTTAAATACGAATTCAGTGGCAATTTTGTAATTAATCTGATAAATTTTGGCAACCTAATTCTTAGTAAAATGACCATAAATTTCTCATAAAATATCGAAACTTGATGATTTCAGTTGCTACGGTTCTAAAATAACGATACGGATATAATAGTTTAGTCGAAACACGAATGAAATGTCGTTTGCCCAATATGGTAACCTTTATGCTCAAATCGACGTCGAAACCGAAAACAATCATGATACAACCCAAACTTATCCAAAACTCATCAGAATTTAACAAAACTTTGTGGACATGTCATAAATCATCATACAATTTTATTGGAATAATTAAAACTCAATTCTGAGTCCGTTTACCAAAAAAGTCAAACCTTGGTCAACTCTTCCGACTTAAAGCATCTAAAATGAGAATCATTCTTCCAAATCAATCCTGAACCGCTCGAAAACCGAAACCAACCATACACGCAAGTTATAATACATAATATGAAGCTACTCCAAGTCTTAAACCACTGAATGGAACGCTAAAGCTCAAAACGACTGCTCAGATCGTTACACGCATGTTGTTGATGCCTCATATGTGTAATACTGTTGAACTGAATACTGTGAGATGTGGTTAAGTAAGACTTGAGTTGTTGATAACTGATGTAGGCCATAGATCCATGTTGTGATTTACATTTGGATGGCGTTTTGTGTCGTAACGGTTTGATAGTTGGATGAGGTTGCATGCCGCAACGATTTGATATTTTGATCGGGTTGCACGCCGTAACGAATTATTATTTGGATCAGATTGCAGGATGCAATGATTTGATATTTGGATAGTTGCACGCCGCAACATATTGATATTTGGGTCGGGTTGCACGCCGCAATTGTTATATTGATTAGAGCTTATACAAGGATCTACCACTCTAAAGGGTGGTGTTCATAGTGAGCGCAGGCACAGAGATATATATTTACTTTGGTGAGAAGCATTTGTGCCAGGCACCCGTGCAACATTGAGTGTGATTGTGTGTGTGATGATGATGGTGAGGGGCAATTGTGCCAGGCACCTGTACAGTGCTGAGTGTAATTGTGTGTGTGATGGTGAGGGGAAATTGTGCCAAGCACCGTGAGCATCCTGAGTGTGAGTATAATTGATGTCATCACTTTGATGTTATTGACTTGACATGTAGGGATAGAGATATATTTTCCTCGTGCTAGATGGTAATATGGTATTATTGACTTGACATGTATATTTGACATGTAGGCATAGAGATATATTCTCGTGCTAGATGGTAAATAGAATGTTTTACCTGTTGTTATGTTGGTGATCATAGTTCTCTTGATAAATACATGATTTAGTGATTTCGGTGGTATGATTTTGGGCTTTGACTGATATACTTGAAAAGCATGTCTAATATTTTGTATTTATGAAAAAGTTGAACATGATATCTCTCGAGTTGTTCTCTTTTACTTTCATAATTATATCATGTGTCGTTACTGATTATTGGTGTTAGACTCTAACCTTCTTCTGAGCTCGTCACTGCTTTTAGCTTGAGGTTAGGTTTGTTACTTACTGAGAACATGGGGTCGGTTGTACTTATACTGCACTTTTTCACCTTGCGTGCAGATTCTGGAGCTGATGCTGTTGTGTATGGCAGGAGCTAGCGTTGAAGATGTACTCACTTTCCGGATGTAGCTACCACTTGTCCTTGGTAGTTTTAGATGTGTATTCCATTATTTATATTCCAAACAGATGTTGTATTTATTTTCATACCAGCCTTTTGAATCTAAGTCTTAGTGGCTCATGACTTGTACTACCAATCCTTTGGTTATTGTATAGAAATTCAGTTATTTCACTTATTAAATTCTTATTATTTTCATTAGAGTTGGTTGACTATTGCTTCGCTTACCTAGCTGGTTAGGTTAGGTACCATCACGTCTAGGTAGAATTTAGGTCGTGACAAGTTGGTATTAGAGCTCTAGGTTCATAGGTTCTACGAGTCACGAAAAAGTGTAGATTAGAGTTGTGCGGATCGGTATGATGACGTCCATATCTATCTTCGAGAGGCTATAGGGCATGTAGGAAACTTTCCATCTTTCGTTCCTTAACGTGTGGTATTGACTCAGCTTGAAGCATATATCCCTAATTTATTTCCATCCACTCATATGTTATATTGAGCACTTAGTATCAGCTGTATAATGACGGCTTGTGATGTCATGTATGAGGTGCGAGATGTATTCTCTGTATTGTGGAGGTAGGCCAGTCTAGAGGACTTGAGGCCAGGTTCAGAATGCAACTTGGGCTTGATAGTTTCACTTGTGTGAGTATATGCATTTGGACTTATATGTCCGGTAGAGTCCCTAGGAGTGGGATTGATGGCTCAGTGATTTGAAAGATAGCTATATGATGAGTATTATGTGACTGAGGAATGTGCTTAGATGATTTGGAATGTGACGAGAAGGATTTTTCTTGGGATACAAAAGGACTATGGATGCTTGATTTCTGCTTTATGTGTTGTACAATCTTGAATTATGAGTATGTTAGGATCTTTCAATAGCACATTTGTGGGATGAAGTATATTCTTATGTCTTGTTGACGATTTTAGCCTCGGGGAGATTAATTTATTGCATAGTAGTGGTGACCATGATAGGGTCATAGAGAGATGACAGTTTGAGGCTAAGTAGGTGGATTATCGCATGCGAGGTGGTCTACGAATGTGTGATCCCTATGATATTTTTGTGGTGAGTTTCCTTTCGACCAATGGGTTATATGTGTTGCAATTTGAGATTGGATTGCTTGAGGAAGTTCACACGACTATCACAAGAATGAATATGCGCTTAGCAGATGGTTTGAGGCATTTTATGATTAGTGCTGCATGAGCTTATCAAAGATTTAGTTGACTTGTAGTGCAGATCATGATAGTTATGGAGTAGGGGTATTGTGGGTTATTGGATGTTATGTTCTATGGCTTCGAACCAAGTTTGGGAGTCTTCTGTCAACCATCACATTGCATGGTCAAGTGTCATATTAGTTTTGGTCTAAGGCATACTTTTGGATCAGTTATGAATTGAGGAGGTTGGTTTTGAGGATGATTTGAGCAAGGAAAATTGCGAGATGCATGATGTGCTATACTTTATGGGCACATGGAAAACACAGAATGGTTTGGGTTTGTTATTCATGGTGGATTCAGTGTGCAAAGAGAAGCGATTCACTTTGTCGCTTAAAGGTGAGGTTACTTCTTTAGTTTTTTATGTGCTAATGGAGCATATGTCGTTCTACCCGTATTGGTGGTGCATTGGAGATTTGAGCAGAGTAGATGACTCTCGAGAAGGTTCTAATGAGTTCAAGATTCATTTGTGGTATTTGAGGGTTTCCCAGATTTGTATATGGCTCAAATATGAGATTTTCATTGGATGGTGCCGAGACTTGCAGTAGTTCTATATTATTAGTGAATCTACAGTTCAGTATCAGAGAGGTTAAAGAAGAAACTTCAAATTATAGAAGGTCTCTTCAGAGTGTGCATTTTGGTTGCGATACTATTGGGTACAGTGGCTTATAGGCTTTAGGACAACGTGGTTTCATGCTAGGATCTCTTGGGGTGAGTTTTGGTTAAGGATCACAGTGTACTGGCAAGGAGAAGTGTTAACTTGAAGGGAAGTTAGGGGAAAATTGAAGAAATAGGTCAGCTTGGCAGTGGTTTTAACTAGCATAGTAATTAAAGTGATCGGTTCCTTTGGTGTAGTGAGACTCTATAGGTGTTTTGTGGCAATACTCTTGGGTTGGGCAATATGTGTGACTTGGTTGAGTTAGAGGGATTCAATTCTTGTGGCTTGGTTATGTGCACTTGGGTTTCGAAGAATTCTCAATGGTGTCGACAACAGCTTGAAACACATCTTCTACAGGTGTGAGGAGTATGTTGCGTGTTGTGACTTTCTCCTGCATGGGGTCTAGTGGAAAGTTTCGGCTGATAGGGTGTCTATCCTATTTGTGATTCAGAGTTGATAAAAGGGATTCTCGTGTTTTCATATGATGGCATGATAGATGTAGTGCGACGTGTGGGATTAAGGTTTGCATGTACAAGGTTGGGTTCGGTTTTGAAGGGAAGGTCATGGGTTTTAGATAGCACAGACAGTTTCAGATTTTTAGAAGAATGCTGGTACTATTTGGTATCACCTGAGATGAGTGTATATTTCAGAAAGGCATTGTGTTTTGACTTACGGACGCTGGACTAGCATTGCGGCAATCTCCTTGTTGTTGACTGTTGATGTTTTGATTATGCTAAGTGGCATGGAAGATCTTGATGCAATATAATTGCTCTGATACCAACTGATGCAATATAAAAACGCGGAAACAAGAAAACAAAAGATAGAAGTAAGACGCTCAATGAACTATCAAGACAACAAGTAGGAACTAGTCTACTTACCTTCTTGATAAAGTCACGGAGTACCTATACTATACGAACAACCCTCAAGACAACAATGGTCTTGCAAACTGTTCGATCAAACAAAGGAACAAGTTCAATGTTGAATCACAACAAAATTGGACAAGTTAATTCACACGATTTTGGGAGCAATGTGCTGCCGTTTTTTGATTGATAATAATGTCAAAAGGTATCAAAATAATGAAGTGTTTAGGCTTATATAGAATGAGCCTTTACCTAACTCAACTAGGAAAAGAATAACTAGTTAACCTAAATCAACTAGGAAACAACTAATTAACAAAAAGGCCTCAATTTGGCTAATTTAAATAATAGTCACGCAGGACCAAACAAATAACAATTAATGTCTTCAATAACTACATAATAATACAACATAAACACAAATGTACATCTTCAACACAAGATTCGTCCATAGCAAGATTTATGGACGCTTGGATCTTCTCCAAGGCTAACCAACGCCTTTTCTTGTCTTGTTCATAGAAGGAATTGATAACACTTGATCAAATTTATTTGCATCATTCTCCCCCTCTTGAGAGGATTTCGTCCTCGAAATCAAAGCACCGTCATGTCCGAAAGCAATGCTACTAGACAAGTCCATAACATAAGAGTTGTTATTGATATTCTGCGACATTTGACATGGTCCATCTCCCCGCGGAGCTAACTTCCCTTTCCTATGGTTCGGAAATCTTTCCTTTCGGAAGTGCACCCAAATCCAGTCATCTTTCTTTAAGTCCAACTTCTTCCTTCCTTTGTTCTTCTTGACCACTACCTTGTCATAAGCATCCTCCAAAGTTTTCCTCACCTTAGCATGCAATTCGAGCAATGCAGCTGCCCGGTTTTCTCCGTCAATGCTAATAACTGCATCTCTCGGCAAAGGAACAAGATCAAGTGGTATCAAAGGATTAAAACCATAAACACATTCAAATGGAGTAATGCTAGTCATGCCATGAACAGTTCTATTATATGCAAACTCCATAATAGGTAATCGGTCAGCGCAAGTGCCGGACTTCCCTTTGGTCAAAGCTCGAAGAAGAGCTCCCAAGGTTCGATTAACAACCTCGGTTTGACCATTAGTCTGTGGATGATGTGATGTAGAAAAAAAAAAGTTTGGTGCCAAGAGCACCCCACAAACACTTCCAAAAGTGACTCAAAAACTTAGCATCCCTATCACTAACAATAGTTCGAGGCACACCATGCAACTTTAATACATTAGCAATGAACAAAGAAGCAACATGTTGTGCATCATCACATTGTTTACAAGGAATGAAATGAGCCATCTTAGAAAACCTAGCAACAACCACATAAATGTTATCATGACCTCCCCTAGATCGCGACAGCCCCATCACAAAATCCATCGAGATATCTACCCAAGGACTAGTAGGAACGGGTAAGGGAGTATACAAACCATGATTATTAGACCTAGATTTAGCTCTTTTACACTCAAAACACGCTCCACTTATTCTCTCGACATCTCGCCTCATCTTCGGCCAATGGAACTGTTCCGCTAATATAGCTAAAGTCTTGTCTACCCCAAAGTGTCCCATCAAGCCCCCACAATGCGCCTCACGCACCAACAACTCTCGCCACGAGGACTCGGGTATACAAACTCTCCCCTTCTTAAAAAGGTACCCATCATGCCACTGATACTTCTCAATCCGCTGCCCACTAGTGATGGCATCATACACACTCTTAAATTTAGGGTCATGCTCATACATAGACTTAATACTCTCAAAACCCATCAACCTAGACGCTAACGTGATAGCCAAAGCAAACTTCCTAGATAGTGCGTCAGCTACTGCATTCTCCTTTCCCTTCTTGTAATGTATCACGTAAGGGAAACTCTCAATGAACTCTACCCACTTGGCATGTCGTTTATTTAGCTTCTCTTGACCCTTAAGATGTTTGAGGGACTCGTGATCACTCCTAATTACGAATTCCTTAGGCCATAGGTAATGTTGCCAATGAGCTAAAGCTCTTACGAGGGCATACAACTCTTTGTGGTACGTAGAGTAATTCAAGGCAGTCCCCTTTAACTTCTCACTAAAATAGGAAATAGGCTTCCCATCTTGCATAAGAACACCTCCAATTCCCACCCCTGAGGCGTCACACTCAATTTCAAACGCCTTACTAAAATCAGGTAATTGTAACAATGGGGCAGAACTAAGCCTACGTTTCAACTCTTGGAAGGCACCCTCTTGCGGCTCCCCCCACACAAAAGGTGTGTCTTTTCTCACCAACTCTGTGAGCGGTGCTGCTATGGTGCTAAAGTCTTTAACAAAGTGATAGCATCAAGGACTAGATAGTCCATGGAAACTTCTAACATGTGAAACAGAAGTAGGAGTAGGCCAGTCCCTAATAGCTTCTACCTTATATGCATCTACTTCAACACCATTAACACTTACAACAAATCCTAGAAATACAACTTTCTCTACACAAAAGGCACACTTCTTGTAATTAACATATAACTTTTCAGCTCTTAATACTTCAAACACTTGCCTTAGGTGATCAACATGGTCATCTAAACTTCTACTATAATTCAGGATATCATCAAAGTAGACAACCACAAACTTATTAAGAAACGGTTTAAGCACATGATTCATTAATCGCATGAACGTACTAGGTGCGTTGGAGAGACCAAAAGGCATCACCAACCATTCATATAGACCAAACTTGGTCTTGAATGCAGTTTTCCACTCATCACCCGATTTCATACGGATTTGGTGGTAACCGGACCTAAGATCAATCTTAGAAAACACACTTGAACCACATAACTCATCTAGCATGTCATCTAACCTAGGGATATGATGACGATACTTTACCGTTATCTTGTTGACGGCTCGGCAATCAACACACATCCTCCAGGTGCCGTCTTTCTATGGAACCAAGATCACGGGTATGGCACACGGACTTAGACTCTCTCGAACTAGCCCCTTACTCAA